>SJXQ01010869.1:229032-254777 GCA_006408695.1 Aepyceros melampus | reverse complement strand
GGGGGGGGGGGGGGGGCATGACTGGATGAGAGAGGGAAAGACAGTTCCCCTCAGGTGTCTGTGTGCTATCGAGGGTGAGGCCTCGACGCCTGGGCCAAGCTGCCTGAGTTCAAGTCCAACCTCAGCCTGCTCACTAGAAGCAGAAACAGCAACTCTCTTAAGCTCTCTGTCATTCTGCTTTCCTCATCTGTAAAGTGAGAATAACAGCAATACCCCCCACACACACCTCACCCTCGCCATGATGAGAAAAGAGCTGTTTCGAGTGGCTGCCCAGGCATTCACAATATGAAAACCTTGTCACGCCAGAGTCTGGACATTTAAAGAAGGACCTGAGCTTGGGTTCCTATCCCAAGTTCCAGCTTTCACTCTTCCCAGGGCACCGTTTAAAATAACCCTTTACATGCGTGCGTACATGCATGCTAAGTTGTTTCAGTCGGATCCAATTCTTTGCAGTCCTATGGACTGCAACCTGCCAGGCTTCTCTGTCCATGGGATTTTCCAGGCAAGAACCCTGTTGTGGGTTGCCGTGCCCACCTCCAGGGGATCTTCCTGACACAGGGATCGAACCTGTGTCTCTCATGTCTACCTGCACTGACAGGCAGGTTCTTTACCATTAGCACCACCTGGGAAGCCCAACCTCTTGCATATGACCCAACAATCCCACTACTGGGTATATACCCTGAGGAAACCATAACTGAAAAAGACACATATCCCATTGTTCATCGCAGCACTGTTGATAATAGCTAGGACATGTATTAGCTAGGACAATAACTAGGACAACCTAGATGTCCATTGACAGATGAATGGATAAAGAAGCCGACATATATATAATGGAATATTACTCAGCCATAAAATGGAACACATTTGAGTCAGTCCTAATCAGATGAGAAGAGTTGACTCACTGAAAAAGACTCTGATGCTGGGAGGGATTGGGGGCAGGAGGAGAGGGGACGACCGAGGATGAGATGGCTGGATGGCATCACTGACTCGATGGACATGAGTCTGAGTGAACTCCAGGAGTTGGTGATGGACAGGGAGGCCTGGCGTGCTGCGGTTCATGGGGTCGCAAAGAGTCAGACACGACTGAGCAACTGAACTAAACTGAATCAAGTGGATGAACCTAGAGCCTATTATACAGAGTGGAGTCAGAAAGTGAAAAACAAATATCATATACTAAAGCCTATGTATGGAATCTAGAAAGATAGCACTGATGAGCCTATTTGCAAGGCAGCCATGGAGACACAGACATAGAGAACAGACTTCTGGGCGTGGCGGGGGAGTTGAAGGAGAAGGTATGAATGTATGGAGAGCAACATGGAAACATACGTTACCATCTGTAAAATAATAGCCAATGGGAACTTGTTGTATGACTCAGGGAACTCAAACCAGGGCTCAGTAACAACCTAGAGGGGTAACAACCTAGAGGGGTGGGATAGGGAGGGAAGAAGTTGGGATTTTCAAGTGGGAGGGGACATAGGTACCCATGGCTGATTCATGTTGATGTTTGGTAGAAACCAACATAATACTGTAAAGCAATTATCCTTCCATTGAAAACAAATAAATAAAACTACAGAGACATAGCACCTCACCTCTGCCAAAATGGCCATCATTATAGAGTCTGGAGAGGGAGTGGAGAAAGGGGAACCCTTCCACACTGTTGGTGGGAATGGAAGTTGGTGCAGCCACTATAGAGAACAAAATGCTGGTGCCTCAAAAAACTGAAAATAGAACCACTGTGTGAGCCAGCAATCCCACTCCTGGGCATTTATCCAAACAAAACTGTAATTCGAAAAGATACATGGATCCTTATGTTCATAGCAGCACTATTTCCAATAGCCAGGACACAGAAGCAACCTCAATGTCACTGACAGAGGACTACATAAAGAAATAAAAAATTCACATCACTCTAGATAAGGTCCCAGAGACAGAGAAGAAACACTGACTGGCAACAGTTCTAATTGTTGCAGACAGTCCATTTGAAAGTATTCAGAGACTTATTTCATCCTATTTGTACTGATTCAGGCATATTTGGAGTTTCAAGCAGGAGATGGCTTCTTTACCTTCTATCACTTGTAACGCATCATATGCACTACACTGGAAAAGGCAACTGCATCTATTGTATGTTCAGTGGCTTGTAAAAAACAGCTGACCTAAGAGACATCCACGATATTTGGAGAAATACATGTTATGCTTTAGAGTGTTTTCAAATAACAGTTTTTCCAGCTCAGAGGAGAACTGGAAATGTCCTGAGATGTTTAGAATATCTCTCAACTATAGAAATTTTGCAATTTGTATTTGATAGGATATAACTGTTCTATAGGCACAGATTTTGGAGTAAATATTTGAGAGTAAACTTTTAAATTTCTCTTGCTAACATCAAGCAAGGAAGCAGTACATGTTATTAAACTGAAAATTCACACTGTGGATCTTATAATAATTTCTTATATTCCACAGGAGAGACTATTTGGCTGACCCATTCTCTGCAAATAATTAAAAGGAGGAATATGATTTCACTTCTAATTGGATTTCTAAGGTAAGCACTTTATTAGCATTGGGTGTGTGTGTCATTTCAGGACATATACACTTGTCAGTTCATATCTGATGCGCTCAGAAGCTGAAGAGTGCTGGTACAGTATCACAGTGCTGCTATTTATGAGGCCACCAATCTATAGTTTGGTTTGCTTTTGTTTGACTCTCACGAAGGTATATTTCTTCTCTAGAGAAGAAAGGATCACAATGCAGATTAAATTATTCAATATTAGAAGTAAAAATACTTAATAGCAGAGAAGTATTAGCATAGAAGACAGTAAATGAAAATCAGTCAATTTGAGAAACATCATTTGAAAAGTGCTGCTTATCTGCTCTTCTCAGATCAGAAGGTAAATAAACTGCTCTGTGGTCAACTGAGTCATCTAAAAGGGAATATGAAATACTTGTGATAATTTTAATCCCAGGTCAATACTTTGTAATTACAAGCGCTTGACCATTCTATAGTTTGTGCCTTGATTACCAAGATGGTTATAATAATACTACTCTCTGTAGTAGAAAATGTTTATTGTTAACTCAGTACAAAAAGTAGGGTAATCATATGTCCTTGTTTGCATGGGATAGCTTCAGTTTATGTCTGTTATAATGGCATTCTGTTCAGTTTAGCATTTTTCACTCTCAAAAGTATCCCAGTATTGATGACAAATAACATGTTGCTACAGTTCTTAAGCCTTCTATTGAGTTTTTTCAGGTCCTATCCTGTCCCCAGGCAACTCAGAGGACTTGGGGAAAGGTGATTCCACCTCCATCTCCAGGACTGGGTCCTGATTTGTTTAGCCCAGTGATTGATTTATGGACTTATGCTAGGCTTTGTCTAATCAGCATATACATTCTCCTGGAGACACTTTAAACCCAATTGTGGGTATGGACTCTGAGTTATATGGCTCAAAATAAAAGGAAAGATTTATCTCTTTCACCATTCTGGAAAGGAGAAGATTTCTTTCTCCTTTGAAAGTAAACACAGATGGATATTGTTTCAATAGTTAATGGCAGTTTTCTTGCAACCATGAGGGCAGGTAGCTTAATATAAAGATGCTGCTACTGCTAAGTCGCTTCAGTCGTGTCCGACTCTGTGCGACCCCATAGACGGCAGCCCACCAGGCTCCCCCATCCCTGGGAATCTCCAGCCAAGAACACTGGAGTGGGTTGCCATTTCCTTCTCCAATATAAAGATGACCCAGAGGCAAATTAAGAAAACCCCTTGAGTCCTGTTGATAGAATATCTGACAACACACCTTTATATGTTTTACTCCTTCAGATAATAAATGAGTGTTATTTATGCCAGTTGAGGTAGTATTTGGGGGGAATAAATTACAGCTAAAATAAATACACTTTCTTATGGGGTTTCTGTAAGGATTAAATAAGATTGAAATGCTTGGCACAGTGCTGAGAATAGTAGATAGCAACTTATTTATTTTTAATATAACTGGGAGAATGCTGCCACAAGAGTATCTAAATAAAAACACTCAGACATACAAAATTTTGTAGCTCAGATCTTTCACATTCATCTTAAAATCAAATATAGCTCACTATTTCTAGATACATAAGAAATTCTCCTTAATTTTAAATCAGGCAATCAAATTGAGACAGAAACTAGTAAGCACTAGAATTTTCTTTCTCAGCATCTGCTGCTAAGTCACTTCAGTCGTGTCCGACTCTGTGCGACCCCATAGACGGCAGCCCACCAGGCTCTGCTGTCCCTGGGATTCTCCAAGCAAGAACACTGGAGTGGGTTGCCATTTCCTTCTCCAATGCATGAAAGTGAAAAGTGAAAGTGAAGTCGCTCAGTCGTGTCCAACTCTTAGCGACCCCATGGACTGCAGCCTACCAGGCTCCTCCATCCATGGGATTTTCCAGGCAAGAGTACTGGAGTGGGTTGCCATCACCTTCTCTGGCATCTAACTTCTCTCTAAGACATCACACAGTCTCTTACTGGAGTGGAAAGGGCATGAAGAAAAACGTTAGTCTGACTGGAGTAACTAATCATACTGGACATTTGTGTATGAATGTGTTTGAGTAAGTGTGTGTGCATACATGGGAAAACCATGACAAACCTAGACAGCATATCAAAAAGCAGGAACATCACTTTACCAACAAAGGTTCTATCATCAAAGCCATGGTTTTTCCAGTAGTCATGTACAGATGTGTGAGTTGTATCACAAATGAAGATGTGTATAAGAGACAGGCAGTGAGAAGCCCGCACACTGCAGCTGGGGAGTAGCCCCCACTCGCCACAACTACAGAAAGCCCACGCACAGCAACAAAGACCCAGCGCGCCCAAAGTAAATAAAGGAAATTATTTTAAAAAAGAAAAAGACAAATACCGTATGATATCACACACATGTGGTACCTAAAATACAACACAAATGACCTGTCTGTGAAACAGAAACAGACTCACAGACACAGAGAACAGACTGTGGTTGCCAAGGGGTGAGGGGGTAGGAGAGGGGTGGGTTGGGAGTTGGAGATCAGCAGATGCAAGTTATTATATGCAGAATGGAGAAACAATGCGGCCCTGCTGTCTGGCACAGGGAACCATATCCGACAGCTTGTAATAAACCATAATGGAAAAGAAAACACAGCAGCTACTAGCCCCCGACCCCGCCCCCCTGCCCTGCAGACACACGCTGGGCTGTGATGAGGATCCGAATCACAAAGCCTTCCGTCCAGACCCTGATGAACACGCTGCTGTTTTCTTGTGTTGCTGCTACTATTTGTTTCCAGGTGTGGCATCGCCTAGTCACGTTAACTCCAGCACAGAAGTGTGACCTTGGGGAAAGATGTAAACCAGGTGCAAAGGGGTTTGGGGTGACTTTACTCCAGTCACCTAGATAAAAGCCTCTGCTCCCCACTCTCCTCTGCACGCGTTCTTGATCTAGGGTACAGCAGAGTCGCCAGGGCTCCCAACGAGCCCCCCTCGGCACCAAGACACCAGCCAGGAATAATCCGGCTTCCAAGATGCACCAGGCTCATTAATTGCCCGGGATCACCAACTAAGCTCTTTTTCACCCTTGGCTCCCCTCTTTTGTTTGTGTTGTGTTTTTATTTCTTGTGTCTCTGGGAATGTGTGTTTTACAGGGGCGGGGGAAAGTGTTTAAAACACTTAAGAAACATTTCAAGAAAATCAAGTGGTTTGAGGTTATAAATATGGACTAAATAATAAAGACATTACAATGAATACAAAGGTCTTTCCCTTCATTTTACTTAAAGAGTTTATGATCCCGTTTGTTTAAGAACCATGGGAGAAGGACTGAATTATTCCGAGTTACGAAACACAAATGGGAAACATGGAACAGCTACCAAATAAAGTGACTGGGGAAAGCAGGTAATTTGTCTCTAAAGCAGTTCCCGAGTTAACAAATGTCGCTTGAGTGCCTCCTGGGCGTCTGTAGGTGCTGGCGATGGAGTCATACACTAAAGCTTCTCTGCCAGGACTTGTCTCTGCATGGGGTGGAGGGGTGGAGGCTGGAATATAAGACAATGAAAATAAAATGCTTACCAGGAGAGATGATGACAGTGGCCACGGAGTAAACCTCTTCAGGCAAGGGAAGAACCAGGAGTCTGATGCAATGAGAGGAGGCTGCTATTTAAATAAGAAGACAGACCCGAACTTGGCCTCGGTGGGAAGGTGACATTTGAGCAAAGGCTGAAACAATGGGGGAGGGGTGGTCTTTGAAGGCAGAGGGCCCTGGGAACAAACATCCCCTGGAAGCAGCACAGGCTAGAGGTGCTCGACACACAGTCAGGATGATGATGTCGCTGGGGCACGGGGCACTAGGGGACCTCGAGGTCACAGAACATCGGGGACCCCCTGGTTCAGGACTTTAATGCAACTGCAAGCTCTTCGCCTTTGTTCTGAAGAAGGAACAAAGCCAGTGAAGAGACGCAGGAGACAACTGGAGATGCTGAGCTGATGCTCTAGAGCAGAGGAAGGGGGGTATAGGGTCCAAGGCCAGAGACAGAGGCAGAGAGGGTTCAGCCACTCACTCAGAGACGAAAGGGCAAGCGGCAGACACACAGGATAATGGCAACCTGTGCAAGTTCTCTTCTGACTACTTGTATTTTCTCAGTAATATAGTCATAAGCAAGGTCACCAGTAAAAATTAACATCTATACATAAAAATGCCCAATCACACATATGCAAAGAGTGCTTGTTTATGATGGTTGTTTGACTCTAAGTCACACTAAGTCATGTTTGACTCTTTTGAGACCGCATGGACTGCAGCCCACCAGGCACCTCTGTCCACGAGATTTCCCAGGCAAGAATGCTGGAGTGGTTTGTCATTTCCTTCTCCAGGGGACCTTCCTGACCCAGAGGTTGAACCCAGGTCTCCTGTACTGGTAGGCAAGCCACCAGGGAAGCCCATAGATATGCTCGAAACTCCTATTTATCTTAGAGAAACTATGAAAGGCTCAATGTCAGAAATACAATATAATGAAATTAACCTGCCCAATGGCCAATCAGAGGAAACCAAAAGAGCTGAAAGTGAGGCAGCCCCAATACAGAGGAAGCACCCGTGTTCTGGGCAGCTTGCAAACAGTGACAGTCAGTCATCAGTGGTCCCAACGGCAGATGCCTAGGTCTCCAGGAGCACAGTTCTGCTGGGTGTTCTGTCATCTCATTGCTATTCCTGGGTCTCTAATACATAGAAGAACGTGGAACACTGCCTTTAGCTATGAGATCGGAGACACTGGAGTCTACAGTCTGTAATTTTTATCAAACACAAATGATTAAATGCTAACTAATGCCTGGTTCCTCTTCATAGAGTAATCTCAGAGAAAGTTATTTTAAAAAATTATTTCTGGAGCTTCCCTAGTGGTCCAGGGGTTAAGAATCCACCTTGCAATGCCAGGGACACGGATTGGATCTCCAATCCAGGAAGATCCCACATGCTGAGGGACAATTAATCCCAAGGGCCACAACTACTGAAGTGCCCACGCCCTAGGGCCTGTATTCCTCAGCAAGAGAAGGCACTGCGATAAGAAACCCATGTGCGCAAGCAAATTCATCCAGTTTTCTTGCCATGTTGCAGTTAAGCACAAGAAAAACTTGTGCTCAGTTTTTCATGAAGAGCAACCTCCAGTTTAAACAGGACAAGCCCAGTTTTGTTTTTCTCCTTCATTTATTCCCCCTGTTTCTTGGCAAGTAAGATGGAAAGCTAGAGAGTGGCGCGTGACTCACACATCTCTTCAGAGATCAACTTACAGGGTCATTTTCTTGTCAGTTTGCTGTGAAGACTCACTAACCATCTTCCAAATGTCCTCAAGATGCTGGCTCCCTACTGCCAGACTGTCAAACAGCTCACAGAGTGCTCTGCGGGAACGATACTAACAACTCCTATTTTTAGCATCTTTAAATGCAGCAAGAGTGTTTGCAAGTATGGCCAAGGGTCTCCCAATATAATTACATACCGTAATTGATACTGTGAGCTATGAAGGTTTCACTGTAGGATCTAATACAATCCTTGAATGTTTGCCTCAAAACCTATCAGGCCATTACAAGAGACAGCATGTGTATGCTAAGTTACTTCAGTCCTGTCCAATTCTGTGCGACCCTATGGATGCGTAGACTGCCAGGACTGTGGCTTGTCAGGCTTCTCTGTCCATGAGATTCTCCAAGCAAGAATAGTGAAGTGGGTTGTCATGCCCTCCCCTCCAGGGAATCTCGAACCAGGGATCAAACCCACGTCTCATGTCTCCTGCACTGACAGGAAAGTTCTTTAATGCTAGCACCACCTGGGAAGCCTCAAAGGAGAATATTAGGAGTAGCAATTAATTCACTAATATTAGTACTTAAAATCCACTTGCTGCATTTTTGATTTATATTTACGTCACAGAGTGATGGAACTTTTTTAAACTAACTTTATATTTTAGCATCATATTTTAACTTCTGCTACACCTACCACCATCCTGAAAACATAGATCAATTGCAAAATATCTGGTCCTCATAATTAGACTGGAGAAGGCAATGGCACCCCACTCCAGTACTCTTGCCTGGAAAATCCCGTGGATGGAGGAGCCTGGTGGGCCGCAGTCCATGGGGTCGCTAAGAGTCTGACACAACTGAGCGACTTCACTTTCACTTTTCACTTTCATGCATTGGAGAAGGAAACGGCAATCTACTCCAGTGTTCTTGCCTGGAGAATCCCAGGGATGGGGGAGCCTCGTGGGCTGCTGTCTACGGGGTCACAAGAGTTGGACACGACTGAAGCGACTTAGCAACAGCATAATTAGACAGGCCATCCGGTTTATCTCCTATCATTGATAGACCATCAGGTTTATCTTCAAAAGATAAAACTATTAAAGGGCTTTCTGCTGAAGCTTCAGAAAAAATAGGGTTTGAAAATAATTAGATAACCAGCTACATCACAGCGATGATGTCCGTGTTCCTTTAGTCACTAATGAGACGAGAAATCGTGGCCTTCCTGGCTTCTTTCTGATGATTAGCAACATTTCCAGGCTAGAGTCAAATTTCTTCAGCATTTGGGTCCAAAAAGAACAGACCTTTGGCATTTTTTTTTAGGGCCTAAAATCAATGAACGTGTGAAGACAAAGTCGAGTGAAAGGCTTGTGACAGCAGCTTCGATCTGTCAGTCTTCCCAGAGATGATATATTTGAGGACACCAAACACACATTTGTGCCGACAGAGATTTTTAATTAGCGCTCCAGCCTGACAGCAATGATGGAAGGAGACAAACCTGGGTCACTACTTGGCGTGTTGCGGGTCCTTTGAAAACTGACTCTTGTTCTCTTCTGAGCCATGGCCTTGACTGGCCTGCATCCCTGCCCTGTGTCCTCCTGAAGGAGCTCCACAGAGGGACAAACCAGCTATGGGCAAATAGTTTCTAATTAACAGTGACAGGATATTGACTGGGGTAACGACCGCTGGATAGAGGCCACAGGAAAGTTTTAGGGCTGCAAATTTTCCATTACCTTCAGAAGTGATTATTCTCTCAAGACTGCAGTGTGATCATTAGCTTTCTACCACAGATATTGGAAAAATCCCTTCTGAGGAAAATTTTAGTGTTGTCGCTCAGCTGGAGAAAACGGATGAGAGATCACTGATCAATGGTCATTCCGGCCATGAATCTGTTTTTCTCCTTGTCGTGGAATCTTATAAAATGCACTAATTACAAGAATACTGTGATGACTGGCAACCAAACTATGCTTTTTTCCCCCCTAAGGAGATCATATTCTTAGTATCATATTCTGATTCTTCCGCACAGACTTTTTCCTCTTCTTTCTGACGCTTGTCTTTAAACAATGTAATGCTATTATTGAAAACAGGGCTTCCCTCGTAGCTCAGTGGTAAGTAACTGGCCTGCCAATGCAGGAGACATGGGTTCGATTGCTAGGTTGGGAAGATCCCCTGGAGAAGGAAATGGCAACCTACTCCAGTATTCTTGCCTGGAGAATCCCATGGACTGAGGAGCCTAATGGGCTACAGTCCATGGGGTCGCAAAGAGACGGACATGACTGTTCAACTGAGCACCACCAGTACTACCACTGGAAACAACAGCTGACCAATCCTCCTGGTCCCCCAAGTGGCTAACTGGCTCCAGGTCCCTCAGAGCCAGCCTCCCTAAAATGAGGAAGGTCCCCAGGTCATTTCATAAATAAACCCTAGAGAGAGCTATGACTTCACAAATCCCCTTGGCTGAATATTACACATCCCTACAAGAAATATTTAGTTCCTACTTTTTTAAAGATTTGGGGAGCAGGGGGGTGCTACAGGGGGGAAATCAGGAGAACAAATAAGTACTCTGCTCCCAAATTCAAGAAGAAAAGTCAGTCCATCCTAAGATGTTCTAGAAGTAATCATTACTCTAGAAATACAAAGTAGAATAGTGGCTTTCTAACTGTGCTCCATGAAGTTCTCAGGTTCTTCTAAATTAACTGGAATGACCTTCTTAAGGAGGAGGCATGGCAACAGGCACTTCAAGGAACATCCCCCCTCTCCCTCACCCAGAGAACTCCACGGGTGAAGGTCAAAGCAGGGAGCCATCAGCCCCCATGGGTGCCCCCCATGAGCATGGACACCATCTCACTCTAATGGTCATGGACAGAGGCATGCTTATCAGCCTGGCCTCAGTCCTAAGCAGACCCACTGGCGTTGATTTTATGTACTTAATGGAGGTGAGGTTCCAAGTAAAGTCAGTTATGACCGAGTATTCACTGTTAAAAGGCAGTTTTTTTAAGTGCTTGCACACAAGAAGAAATGTTTCCATTTTCACCGCTGCAACTGAGCTACTCTCCAACAAGTGAAAACTCACATTTGTATATACAGTCTACAACGAATCTCCTCCATTAATTATAGTAAAAGTAAAGCTTCAGAAACAGAAAAGCCTTTCTATGTCCAAAGAGTTCAATGACCCTTGTGATCCTTGAATTCCTTCTACTATATCCCTGCCGGTTATCAGCCACGTCTACAGGCAGCTTCAGAGATGGACGCATCCTAGGGATAAGAAACAAGAAAGGAAATGGCTCTCATGCAGAAATACACCTGGCTTGTTTGAGGATGACAAGGAGACCAGTGTTACCGGAGTGGAGTATGTAAGAGAGAGAATTAATAGGAGAGAGGGTCAGAGAGGCAACCAAGGGGTGGCTAAATATGGAAGGAGTTCACGGTTTTTCTGAATGAGACAGAGCAAGAGGTTTGGGGGCAAATGAGGAACGTGAGCTGATTCATGTTACTATTATCACCTGGTGAGAGTTGAGAACAGACTGAAAAGAGGTCAGGGTCAGCAGAAGGAAAACCAGTGTGGAGGCTGCTGCAATAATCCAGGCAAGGTATGATCAGGCCAGGGAATCAGCAGAGGAAAGAGTGAGACGTAGGCTGATTCCCAAGATACGTTTAAGGTAGAGCCAACAGAACTTTCTAGTAACTGGAACATGGTCTCCGAAAGAAAAAGTAAAGGACGAACCCAAAAGCTTTATACCAAACAGCTGGAAAGATGGTGCTGCCATTCACTGAGGTGAGGAAGACGGGAAAAGCAGGTTTACTGGGCTTGTACCAGGAGCTCCATTTTGGAGAAATCAAGTTTCAAGTGTTTATCCAAGTGGGCATATCAAAAAAAAGATAACAGATACACAGATAAAGTAGATAATCAACAAGGCCCTATCGTATAGCACAGGAAATGCCACTCAATATTCTGTAATAACTGAAATGGAAAAAGAATCTACAAAATAGATATACGTATACGTATAACTGAATAATTTTGCTAAACACGTGAAACCGACACAGCATTGCAAATCAATACGCTCCAATATAACATAAAAATTTAATTAAAAAATGACAGAGGTAAAAAGAGAGCAGGATTTGCAGTCAGGCACTCGGGAAGGAATCAGCTTGGTGATTTAAATTTGGAATCCCCCTCTTATCAGTGATATTTAAAGCCACGAGACTGAGCGCTAGGTGCTCCATACCAAGAAGAAATCAGCAGAGGTGACTAAGAAAGAAAGGTCCAGAAGTCAGGACGGAAACCAGTGCTTGAAGCCAAATGAAGAACACGTTCCAAGGAGCAGAGAAGGGTCTGCTTGCTGCACTGGCTGCTGCTGCGGCTGTGGACTCTGAGGAGGGGCGTAAAGTGTAACACGGGTCAGGGCGGCAGCGTCTGTAACCTGCATGGAGCGCAAGAAAGAAATGGAGACACAGATGATTCCTGCAGGCCAACTGGCTGGAAAGGAAGTCTGTCTCATTTTGTAACAATTTCACAAAAAGGTCTTAGAGTACACCTATTTGACTGTTGCAGGGGGGTTCCCTAGTGGCTCAGATGGTAAAGAATTTGCCTTCAGAAATGTGGGAGACCCCAGTTCGATTCCTGGGTCCGGAAGATGCCCTGGAAAAGGGAATGGCTACCCACTCCAGTATTCTTGACCAGATAATTTCATGGACAGAAGAGCCTGGTGGGCTACAGTCCATGGGATTGCAAAGAGCTTGTCACAACTGAACACTTTCACTTTTGACTGGAGAGGAAACAGGTTCTGAAGAGCTAAGGTAGCATCCTAGCACAAAGTTACCATCCTAAGACAATGGAACCAAACCTCCTACATCCAACTGTAGCTTCTCTGTCTTCTTTAAAGAAAACCTATGATTACGTGAGTATATTGGAACAACCCCAACATCAATAATATCAAGCTGTTCATCTCTACTAGTAATTCACCTCCCCTTCATCTTTTATTGTACTGCTGCTGCTAAGTACAGAAGAGCCTGGTGGGCTACAGTCCATGGGATTGCAAAGAGCTTGTCACAACTGAACACTTTCACTTTTGACTGGAGAGGAAACAGGTTCTGAAGAGCTAAGGTAGCATCCTAGCACAAAGTTACCATCCTAAGACAATGGAACCAAACCTCCTACATCCAACTGTAGCTTCTCTGTCTTCTTTAAAGAAAACCTATGATTACGTGAGTATATTGGAACAACCCCAACATCAATAATATCAAGCTGTTCATCTCTACTAGTAATTCACCTCCCCTTCATCTTTTATTGTACTGCTGCTGCTAAGTCGCCTCAGTCGTGTCCGACTCCGTGCGACCCCATAGACAGGAGCCCACCAGGCTCCCCCGTCCCTGGGATTCTCCAGGCAACACTGGAGTGGGGTGCCATTTCCTTCTCCAATGCATGAAAGTGAAAAGTGAAAGTGAAGTCACTCAGTCGTGTCCGACCCTTAGCATGGACTGCAGCCCACCAGGCTCCTCCATCCATGGGATTTTCCAGGCAAGAGTCCTGGAGTGGGGTGCCACTGCCTTCTCCATTTTATTGTACAGTTGTTTAGAATTTTACTTTTGTCCTAATTAATTTTCATTCTGTTAGAGACACTGCATTATGCCTGCTTGTTGAGTAAGATTTTTAGGACACTTATATTCCCCTATTTTAAGTTGTCCAAATATGTGAAATGGATATAATTGGTTGTCTTTTTTTTTTTTTTTTTGGTTTCTCAAGGATTCAAGTACTTCTATTTCATCTCAATTTTTCTTAATTAATATGTAAACATCCATAGCTTTCTCTCTGATAACACTGTAATTTAAGTCTCATTCTCATCTAAACAATACTATTAAGAATTCCAAACTTTTCCACAGATCATGAAATATTATTTAACTGTGAAAAAATTCAAGTGCAGGTGGTAACATTCATCATTGTTCCTAATTACAAAAATAAAGCTAAGAAAAGAAAATCAACTTTTCTTCATATTTGTTTTGCATACACACACACACACATATATAAACTGATCACTTTGCTATACACTTGAAACTAACATTGTAAATCAACTTTACTCAAAAAAAAAAAAAAAACCAACCCTAAATATATCAAAACACGAACTTGAGCAAACTCTGGGAAATAGTGGAGTATACGGAAGCCTGGCATGCTGCAGTCCATGAGGTCGCAGAATCAGACACGACAACTGAACAACAACATATCAAAATACATGCAAATACATATTTGTACAAGTATATATGCTACATGTCAAAATTGAGGTCCATAATTAATACAGATTTTAGGAAAATTATGAAATGAGGGAAAACAATTAAAAGTGGTTATCTTTGGGGAATGGCATTGTGGAAGCAAAAACATTACATGAACTGTCAGGCTCACACATGTGCCATTTAAACACTTAAATGATATTTTTAAATGAAATGCTAATTCCTGACCTACTTTCAAAAGAGCTTCGTTGCAAAGATAAAACTGGATGCAATATTTCTCTGCAATATTGTCTCAAGTATTATAAAATTCAGTATACTTTTATTACTCTGTTAGCATGAATAATAACATAATAATGAAATCCCTTTAAAATGAAAAATAAAAGGAAACTAAATAAGGTTACATAAATAGAAGGGAGTGTAACCAGATCAGAGGACCATCTGAACATTCTGATGGTTGATGCGATGTTAGCATAACGGATCTGTAAGAAGAATTAACAACCCAGAGTCATTAGTAAGCTCCCCGGGTTTCATCCAATATTATTTGCCAGCCAGTGAAACAATGATAGATGGCTGAACACTGCAGAATCTCTCACACACTTCGAAGCAAACTCTCTATTTGTTTTCACTACTTACTAAACTCCATTAGTAAGACTTTTATTCCACGCTACACTTCACTCCTAAATTTATCATCCAGAGAAGGGCTGTCTGGTGACTTCATTTTCAAGCAACATCTCAAATGCCTCTAAAATTCACACAAATTTTATGAAAACTGATATATAAGTAAATTATTTCATACAAATGTTCACTCACACACCCACACACAGAAGATATCTGACCTCTGTCCTCACTGCAGATCTGAAGAAACCACTATGCTTTAGCAGCATGCTCGAAAATTGGTTTTATCGAAAGCATAAAATAAAATGTAAGAAATCAATACTGAAACAGATTGCATAACTCGACGGTAGAGTGCCTCTTGTCACACATGTGTATAAATTTAGAGAATAACCAGCTATCCTGTTGGAACTCCTATTAGTGCGATGACCTTACAGTAGGGTCTTTCAACTCATTTTCCTTTTAAAATCTTTAATTTCGCAAGATAGAGTATCAGAGAGGCACATGAAAGTACTGTTGCAATTGTGAAACAATTGAGATACAATTTGACTCTTTCTAAGGCAAGTATAAGAACAAGAAGCAATTTTTGTAATGCAATTTTCAGTTTCCTTGGCAATTATCATCAGGAAAATAGAACCTCAGATGAGAACTTCTCTGACAGTTACCAAAACAATTTTGTAAGTTCTAGTTTAATTGATGGTTTTTCCTACCATTCATCTAATTTCTTAAAGCTTTTCAATGAATCTGAAAATTATACTTCACCTTTCTCTAATGACATCCTTCAAATTAAACTGAAAAGTCAAATTGGTGAAATACTTTTAAAATAATTTCATCATACATTTTTTCCATCTAGTATAAATATATATTTCCAATACTTTGGTGTGTTAGAAAACTGGTCATTTTCAAGGTTTCTGCAAGCTGATAATCAATAAGATTCCAGAGGAAAACACATCCATAAGGATTTCTAGTGCTTCAACCTCTAGGAGTCATTTTAAATAGGAAAGATTCTCATTTCTTTTTATGATTTAAATACAAAACAGCAGAAAATACCTGGTGACAAACTAAAGGCTTTCCACTGCTCCCCCGCTCCACCAGATCTATGTGAAAGCCAAGAAATACCCAAAATAAGTCTGCCCCAGGAATAAAAATGTACCACTGGTATTTGCATTCTAGAATTGCCCTTGGGGAAGTAGTGTTCTACTTACTCAAAAATTGCAAGTGAAGCATTGTTAATCCCAAAGCCAATTCAAGCAATCTGATATCTTAATAAATTGCTCTATAATGAATAAATAGTGTTTAAAAGATTATCCAAATGTGTCCAGATATCTACAGCATCAGGAGTAATTTAAATATTGAGAAAGATTATGACCAGTCCTCAGGGAACTCTACCAAGAGGAGAAGAAACAGATATTTATGGAGAGAGCCAGGATCTGGATATTTGACAGAGAGCAGAATTTAAAAAAGCAGAGACATCACTTTGCCAGCAAAAGTCTTAGTCAAAGCTGTGGTTTTTTCCAGTAATCATATATGGATGTGAGAATTGGACCATAAAGAAATCTGAGCATGGAAGAACATGCTAATCCCACTGTGGTGCTGGAGAAGACCCTTGAGAGTCCCTTGGTCAACGAGGAGATCAAACCAGTCCATCCTAAAGGAGATCAGTCCTGAATAGTCTTTGGAAGGACTGATGCCGAGGCTGAAGCTCCAATCCTTTGGCCACCTGATGCAAAGAGCCAACTCACTGGAAAAGACCCCAATGCTGGGAAAAATAGAAGGCAAATGGAGAGGCATCATCAGAGGATGAGATGGTTAGATAACATCACTCACTCAATGGGCATGAGTTTGAGCAAACTCTGGGAGACAGTGAAGGACAGAGAAGCCTGGAGTGCTGCCGTCCATGGGGTCACAAAGAGCTAGACACAACTTAGTGACTAAATAACAGCAGAAGAACTAACAACAGTTCTTCTAAGAATTTCCCTAAAGATGGAGACAGGAAGGCCTTGGTCTGAAACCTTTACTACACTAAACCAAATGCTTGGTTTTGCTTCATCTAGTTCTCTGAGTTTCCCTTCCTTTGGGGAAAAAACTAGCTATATTTTTGGAAAGAGTTGTACCCACTGAGACTCACTCTGGAAAATCCATCATACATTAGAGAACACCATGGTTGGTCCTGTTCAGACCGCTGTCAGTCGTTCAATCTGCATCCGAGGGGCCGGGCTCACCTTCTGTCTAATAAGAGATTGTGTGCTGCACACTTAAGGCAGGAGGTCTCGGTGACTCCTAAACTAGGACATCCTACTGGAGCAGGAGTCAGGGCGATTCAAGCAGAGGAGAAGCCCGGGCCCCACAAGCCGGGTCACTGAGGGAATTGGGGACTTCGAAGGATGCGGTGCCCAGAAAGGCAGGAACAGGGCCGCCGTCTGAGCCCTCGCTGCTGCTGCTGCTGCTGCTGCTGCTGCTGCTAAGTCGCTTCAGTCGTGTCCGACTCTGTGCTACCCCATAGACGGCAGCCCACCAGGGACCCAGTCAGCGAGGATGATTGTCAGCGGGGGAGCTCGACCACCGGCCTTGTTCCCCCTTCACTGAGTCCTCCACATCCGGTGAACAGGAAAAAGCAATCAAAGGAACTGTCGGGTCCTCGAAAAGGGACAAATCTTGACACCAGACGTGTGCTGTGACCTGACTGGGGGCTTTTCATCTTCCCAAACGGCTTCCCTGGTTTACTCCAGACAGACTAGTGGGACACAGTAACCCTTTGGCCTGTTTCCTGGATTTATCAGAAAGACCAAGGTCACAACTCTATTAATGAAAGGAATATACTTTCTTCTTAGGTTTTTGCTTTTGTTTTGTTTTTTTAATCAACATAATGGGACTTCCCTGGTGGCTCAGATGGTAAAGAATCTGCCTGCAATTCAAGAGACCTGGGTTCAATCCCTGGGTCAGGAAAATCCCCTGGAGAAGGGAACAGCTACCCACTCCAGGATTCTTCCTGGAGAATTCCACAGACAGTGGAGTCTGGCAAGCTAGAGTCCTTGGGGTCACAAAGAGTCAGACTGAGTGACTAACACTTTCGTTTTCAATCAATGTAACAGTCCTGGCTTGCTTCCCCCTTGGGCCCATCCCATACAGGCATGGCTGAAAGTCTCCATCAGGCATCACTCCAGACCTGGCCAGGTCTGGTTGGTATTGCCTGAGGAAAACCAGAACCACGGGGTGAAACATTTTAAGACAGGCTGGAAAAGCAAGTGGATGAAATCAGGGCAGGCTCAGGAGAGACCACCCACTGCAGAAGTATGGCTAGAAACCTTGCACACACCCTTCAGGGTCACATCTGTTCAGAACGCACAGCCCCTACTTCTCATCCATGGTTATTATGATTCATAAAATCACCTCTGACACAGAATTAGTGACTCCTGAACTACCACTCCTCAGGGACAGTCAGGGTTACATTCCTCGGGTCCCAGGCATATTTATCAAGAAACCAGTGTATCTGGTCAGCTTTCTAAATCAACTGAGTCCTTGCAAGCAAGATTCACCCTATCTTCAAGTTTTGTTGTTCAGTCACTAAGTTATGTCTGATTCTTTGAGACCGCTTGGACCATAGCCCACCAGGCTCCTCTGTCCCTGGGATTTCCCAGGCAAGAATTCCAGTGGGTTGCCGTTTTCTTCTCCGGGGGATCTTCCTGACCCAGGGATGGAACCTGCGTCTCCCGCACTGGCAGGTGGATACTCTACCACTGAGCCACCAGGGAAGCCCAGCATCTACAAGTTCAGGTCTTGTTTATTTTCACCTCCCGCTGCTGCAACTACTGTTTATTTTTGTCATAACACATAGCTTTTCAACATATTTTTGGCTATAAATGGAATCATGTGCAAATTCAAATAACACTGTACTATAAGTTCACATGCACCTTCACTTTATAAATATCACAAATAGCCTAAACAGGGTAACTATCCTATCAGTCTGGGCATCCCAAAGAAACATCTGGAACATTTATATCAGAAAAGAGGAAAATCTATACAAAAGAATTGGAGGAAGAGTTCTGGGGACAGACAGAGTAGGGGATAGCCCCAGCCACCTCCCACCATGATGTGGACCCTCACAAGACTCTACAGTCCCACTACTTCACTGTCAGTATCTTTTAAATGTAACTTTATTTAAGAAAAGAGAAGGAGTTGTTCAAAACAAGTAAAATGAAATAGAAGTATTAAAAAATAAACTATAAAGAACATGAATGAAAAAATTCTGAAAGCTAGGTGTAAAATATAAAGAAAATCAAGAACTATGAAGGATGCAAATACCTTTAAAATAAGCAAATGGAAAGCCTTAAAAATGTAGAGGCAGAAATTAAGAATAAAGAAGTCAAATATTTATATTTCTTTTTTTTAACAGTTTATAATAGCCTTTATTCTCCTATAAGTATATTTAGACATGAACTTGTAAATAAGCAATTATTGAAAGGAAGAAATATACTTAAAAAGAAAAGAAAAAATGCATAAAGGAAGGAATCTTAAAAGAAAAAGTCAATGAATTAGGATAAAAACTCAAAATATTACATACATACAAAATATAACCAAATATACTAGAAAGCAAAAATATAGAACTAAGACTCATGAAGTAGAGAGATGAAAACAAATACTAGGAACAAAGTAGGTGGATAGGAAAATTGCCCAAGAATGAACTAGCTTTGTAGAGAAAGGTTCTTCTCTTTTGTATTCCTATACCAGAAGTAAGGGCTGTCCATCTTTAAAGGACAACTAATGGTAAGTTTCTTTTTTTTAAAAAGAAGGTATAATAGGAACAGAAATTAGCTAAATGTTTATAGAAGAAATTAAAAATAATAAATGATTCATATTGAAGGACCACATGAAATAAGTGAACAACAAAAAGGAGTAAGATGTAGAAAAATTTTAGTAGAAAAGAACCTAAATAATAGTAGTTTCGGTACTGTAACTACATTCCAAAAAAGATGAGTACACAGCAGTGTAAATGAAAAAGCATTTCAAATGTGTTCTTTTTAAGCTTCAGACTACTGAAGTAGCCATTTGTTGAAATGAAATAAATTATGGCTAAAAATGGAAGAAAGGCTCATCTCAAAAATGTGTAAATTGAATGTGTAATCACAGAATTCACTGAGTTCAACCCTCTTCTTTAGCATGAAATCTTTATGGGGTCACCACACCTCCGGTGGCCAATCAGACCAGCAGAACCCACAAGAATACCCTAGATCAAACAAGAAGGCAAACTCATACACTGACCCTACACAGTACAGGGAGCCCCAAACAGAGTAATTCCTAGAAAAAAAAAATGGGGCTAGAAAACCAGCAAAGTGAAATTTCTGCAGAAGACCCTACTAAGGGGTTGACACTTCTACTATGATTATTCCAAGGATGAAAAGCTTTCACACACTATCTTAAATTTTTTAATTTGCATCAGGCAACATCATATGTTACTGAAGCAAGAATATAAGGATACTTTCTTTTTTCCACACTTTAAACTGTTCATTTTGTACTGGGGTATAGACTCGATAGACGTGAATCTGAGTGAATTCCAGGAGTTGGTGATGGACAGGGAGGCCTGCGTGCTGGATTCATGGGGTCGCAAAGAGTCAGACACGACTGAGCGACTGAACTGAACTGATAGCCGACTAACAATGTTGTGGCAGTTTCAGGTGAATAGCAAGGGATTCAGCCATAGATATACATGTATCCGTTCCCCCCAATCTCCCCTCCCATTCAGGCTGGCACATAACATTGAGCAGAGTTCCTAGTGCTCGGCAGCAGGTCCCTGCTGATTTTCCATTTTAAATCTAGCAGTGTATGTATGACCTTCCCAAGGTCCCTAACTATCCCCTCCATCTGGCCACCATAAGTTTGTTTTAAAGATATTTTATTTCAGTAACAACTATAAGAATCCCAGATGGGTCCAGCTTCATTTTTCCTTTGGTCCATACCACGTGACCTGCAGAATTTCCCTGACCAGGGAGAGAACCCGTGCCTCCTGCAGTGGAAGGACAAGTCTTAACTACTGGACCATCAGAGAAGTTCTCAATTATTAAATGAAATCCCTACTCCATAGCACCCCAAATTCAGGAAATTTTTTGAAAAGTAAGTATGCTTAGAAGGGTAAGTATACTTTATGCAAGCAAACCACAGTCCTTAAGCTAAACTACACTGAGAACAAGAAAGTAAAATTTCCAGGCCATAATGTGGATGAAACCAAGCCAATGACTCAAGAAGTAGGTGGTAGATTTTTTTAAAAGATGGGTAGAGACTTCTCTGGCCATTTAGTGGTTAAGAATCTGCCTTCCAATGCAGGGGGTGCAGGTTCTATCCCTGGTCAGGGAATTAGACCCCACATGCTGTGGCATGTAACCAAAAGTAAAAAATAAAAAAAGAAAGAAAGAAAATTAAAGATAGGTACTGTTTCTCTTTTTTATCCTTTCTGTATACACAGGACCTAAATATCTCCACTGATGATGAAGGAAATACAAATACACTCAGAATTAAGGCATAATAATACATGACATATTACTCAGTTATCTATATTCATCTGAATTTAAGAATAAATAATGTCCTTTATTCATTATGACATCTTGGCATAGCCTTACCTAGAAAATGACTTCCTTTCTCAATGACTGTATATTCTTTGTAATTATTCAATGTAGAAAAACTTAGCAAACAGCCACAGTGATAACCTTTCTTCCCCACAGAAAGAAGACACAGGAGAGTAAGATATAGAGGAAGAAACATAAAACCCTTATCATACCCCAAAAGAGGTGTGCCATTTTCATTGTCTGACACTTTAGCAATTACTCTCAATTTTCTCTTGCTTCTTAACTGATTTATTCCATGTTTACCACACCAAGGGAAGTTGCATGGTCTGAAATTGTACTTTTTCATTTTAAATTTGTCCCTTTTCCTATGAATTTGCAGCACAGCAAGGTGGAACACACATGTGACTTGTAGCTAATATCCAAACCTGAGGAATATCCCTGCCGTCAACTGCAACACAAGCCGCCCGTCCAGCCCCACCATCTGAGGTCCTCCCCGTGGACATAGGAACAATAAAATAAAGTCTCACAGCATTACTCTGCAGAGATCTAATGTACGTGATGTCCATGTGTGTTTATATTTTGAACACTACATTACAAAGTGATGGGAGGAATTCTAGAACATTTTATTGAATGTGCTCTACAACATGCTAGCCTCATCTTCTATTTCATTAGAGGCAACTAGCTTCCTTGGTGGCTCAGCAGTAAAGAATCCACCTGCAATGTAGGAAACACAGGAGACATGGGTTTGATCCCTGAGTTGAGAAGATCCCCCAGAGGAAGACATGGAAATCCGCTGCAGTGTTCTTGCCCGGAGAATCCTATGGACAGAGAGGCCTGGAGGATTATAGTCCACAGGGTCGCACAGAGTCGGACACGACTGAAGCAACTGAGCGCGAATGCACAGCTACATTGAAATGAGCTGGAAGCAGAATGTGTGGTTATGATTCTAGTAGCTGGTGCTCCAGCAGGTGGTTCAACGAGCTGATGAGAAAGTCCACAGGTGGAGCAGGGGGAAGGTGGGCTGTGCCGGTGGTGTTTTTAAACAAGCTGCTTCCTCATTTGTCCTTGATGTCATATCCTTCCTTACTTAAACATAAAAATGCTAGTGTCAAATCAATGCCGTTATAACAAGCTGATAATTCTGTCTTCGCATTTTTCAAAGCTACATTCAACTGCCCTTTGAAAAACACCCTTGATTTTCCATTAAAATTCAATTTGTTGATTTATGTATTTCAGGATGGGACTTCAGAGATCATTTTAAGAAATCAAAAGCTCTATTTTTTGAGACATGGTTCTTTGAAAAACCTGATCCATTGGGTACACACACTGGTTTCCAAATTTGGTTGCTGTTTCCTTTAAAAAATATAAATTTTCTAAGATAAAAATGTATTCCAGCACAGGTTCACTTTGAAGACAGATCTTTGCAATATTATCTTAAAATGGCAAATTCATCTTTTAGTTGATCTAAAGAACTCAAAGGAAGTTAACATATGCTTTTTTCAAGATCATAAGTGTTTCTTTTTTCACACAAGGATCAGAAGAAATCTTGATTGCCAAAAATACTTTTAAAATCCTACTATATATGTATAGGTTGTGGGAGAAGAAAAGGTCAAAGTCATGAAATTTTTGACAAGATAAAATAGATAAAAGAACACACTTTAGATTCATGGTAGTTGTGGCCACCACATCAACATTAAGTGCTCAAATTAAATGTCATTGGACTCTTGGGTCACCATTTGCTTTAGAGTTTCATTTCCTTTGTAGGACTCGTGAAAGAAAGTGCCTCAAAAGGTTTCTTGTTCTGAAGGAGTCTTCAGAGGAAAACACCTAAGAGAAGGATTATGTTTTTAAGGAAGATACCAGATCTATCCAGATAAGGTGGAACCATCAGAAGAATCCCTACAGGTGAATTTTTAGGCTCAAAAGTCACATTCCTTTTTTTAAGAATTATTGTTATAAAAGAACATGGGTTACTGTAGATGTGAACTCACTTGCTCCTGATTTAAACAAACAAACTTAAAAAGAAATGCATAAAATAATTGGGGGAAGTCTGATGAACTGTTTCATAACATTAGGAAAGTCATTGCTAAGCTTTAGTTGTAATAATAGTTCAGTTCAGTCGCTCAGTCATATCCGACTCTTTGCGACCCCATGAATCGCAGCACGCCAGGCCTCCCTGTTCATCACCAACTCCCGGAGTTCACTCAGATTCATGTCCATCAAGTCCATGATGCCATCCAGCCATCTCATCCTCTGTCATCCCCTTCTCCTCCTGCCCCCAATCCCTCCCAGCATCAGAGTCTTTTCCAATGAGCCAACTCTTCACATGAGGTGGCCAAAGTACTGGAGCTTCAGTTTTAGCATCATTCCCTCCAAAGAAATCCCAGGACTGATCTCCTTCAGAATGGACTGGTTGGATCTCCTTGCAGTCCAAGGGACTCTCAAGAGTCTTCTCCAACACCACAGTTCAAAAGCATCAATTCTTCGGTGCTCAGCTTTCTTCACAGTCCAACTCTCACATCCATACATGACTACTGGAAAAACCATAGCCTTGACTAGATGGCCTTTGTTGGCAAAGTAACGTCTCTGCTTTTGAATATACTATCTAGGTTGGTCATAACTTTTCTTCCAAGGAGTAAGCGTCTTTTAATTTCATGGCTGCAATCACCATCTGCTGTGATTTTGGAGTCCAAAAATAAAGTCTGACACTGTTTCCACTGTTTCCCCATCTATTTGCCATGAAGTGATGGGACCAGATGCCATGATCTTCATTTTCTGAATATTGAGCTTTCAGCCAACTTTTTCACTCTCTACTGTCACTTTCATCAAGAGGCTTTTT
This sequence comes from Aepyceros melampus, assembly GCA_006408695.1. Taxonomy (NCBI): domain Eukaryota; kingdom Metazoa; phylum Chordata; class Mammalia; order Artiodactyla; family Bovidae; genus Aepyceros; species Aepyceros melampus. The sequence goes on along the minus strand of SJXQ01010869.1, from coordinate 230,800 downwards.
AGTAGTTCCATGTTTTAGAAGAACTTTTCTTTTAGAGACGTGTGTGTGTGTGTGTGTGCTCAGTCACTCAGTCATGTCTAAGCCTTTGCAACCCCATGGACTGTAGCCTACCAGGCTCCTCTGTCCATGGTATTCTCCAGGCAAGGATACTGGAGTGGGTTGCCATTTCCTTCTCCAGGCAATCTTCCTGACTCAGAGATCAAACCCACATCTTCTGCAGCAGCAAGCAGATTCTTTACCACTGAGTCACCTGGGAAGAGATGCATAGTGAATATTTATGAAAGAACTGCTATCCTATCTGATATTTGCCTCAAAATAATCCCCCAGTGGAGGAAAGTATTTGAGAATTAAGATGAAACAAGACTGATCACATGTTGACAATCACTGAAGCTGAGTGATGGGACTGAGTGGATTGCCATAATATCACCTCTAATTTGATAGATGTTCAGAAGTTTTACAAATAAAAATGTTTTTAGGGACTTCCCTAACAGTCAGTGCTCAGGACACCATGCTCTCACTGCCGAGGGCATGGGTTCAATCTATGGCTGGGGGACTAAGATCCTGCTGGCCGCACAGTGTAGCCAAAAAAATGTTTTTAATAAACATTATCTTTTCTCTGATATTTTCCTCTGTGATAAGTATGATAGTTCAATTTGAAACACCTTAAATGTATATTTTGACTTCAATTCTATCAATTTTAGACTGGATTCATTATGAAATAAATTATGCTTTCTATGGCACTCCGTATTCTTAGTTGGTAAATTGTGTGCACACACACACAAAAGAATCATATTACTTTTATTCTTAAAAGTAATGACATTGCTCCATCATCTGTTGTATGATATACTTGCAAGTATGCAGTACACTGGGCTTCCTTGTAGCTCAGTCATAAAGAATCCATCTACAAAGCAAGAGACGCAGGTTCGATCCCTGGATTGGGAAGATCCCCTAGAGAAGGGAATGGCTACCTACTCCAGTGGCCTGGAAAACTCCATGGATTGTATAATCCATGGGGTTGCAAAGAGTCAGATTTTCACATAAATATATGATATAAAGATATTCTTACATAAGGGAAAGCAAGGAGACAAGTGCCCTGCAATCCCAGCCAAAGCCCGTTAACCATAAACTCTTTCACTTCCGAACTGTGCTCCATCTTTTTGCTTCACTTCTGGACTCAACTTGGATGCTCCCTCTGGCACTTGACTCCATTTTTTTCCACAAACACTGAAGAAAACTCACAGAAACAGGACTCTGTTAGGTGCTCCTTTGGAGGGTTTCCTCCTGTGAGGATGTGACGAGCTCAAGACAGTGGTCAGTGGGAAAATGGTGAACATTCAAGCATGTGGGACACAGCAGACTGGATGAATGTGGGTATGACAACCGCGTCATCCACGCTTTTAAAGTTTATTTTTACTTGGAGGATAATTGCTTTACAAGACTGTGTTGGTGTCTACCGTACTACAACGTGAATCAGCCACAGGTAGACACGTTCCCTCCCTCTTGAGGGCATCCCTGCTGGCTTAGTTGGGACAGAAATCTGCCTGCAAAATGCAGGATATCCAGGTTCAATCCTGGGAAATCCCCTGGAGAAGGGAATGGCACCCACTCCAGTATTCTTGCTTGGAAAATCCCCATGGACAGAAGAGCCTGGTGGGCTACAGTCCATGGGGTCCCAAAGAGTCAAACATGTATGAGCGACTAATACTTTCAATTCACTTTCTCCCTCTTGACCTTCCCTCCCACCCCACCCCATCTCACCCCCGGAGAT
>SJXQ01010869.1:177895-228831 GCA_006408695.1 Aepyceros melampus | reverse complement strand
GCCATGTTGCTCTCCCTGTTTATGCAACCTCCCACCACCTATCTGTTTTACATACGGTGGTGTAAGCATGTCAGTGCTGCTGTCGCAGTTCATCACACCCTCTCCTTCGCTCACTGTGGCCACAAGTCTGTTCCCTAAAAGTCTGCTCCCTACAAGTCTGCTCCCTACCCTGCAAATAGGCTCATCAGGACTATCTCTATGGCTTCCGTTTATATGCATTAATATATGATTTTTTCTCTTTGACTTACGTCACTCTGCATAACAGACTCTAAGTTCATCCACTTCAGTTCAACACACTCAAATTCGTTCCTTTTGATGGGGTTCAGCACTCCTAACTGCCTTCACTCTCCTCTCTCTCTCAAGGCTTCCTTTACATCCAGTCATCCTGTCGCTGATTCCGTGCTTCATGTCCCTTCTCACGTGTTTCTTCTTTAGGAATAACTGTAGTCAAAGTTAGGGCCTGATGTTAAACAATAAAGATGTTCAGGCTGGATTTAGAAACAGCAGAAGAACCAGAGATCAAGTTGCCAACATCCGTTGGATTATCGAAAAAGCAAGAGACTTCCAGAAAAAACATCTATTTCTGCTTTATTGACTATGTTAAAAAAAAACCTTTGACTGTGTGGATCACAATAAACTGTGGAAAATTCAAGAAACAGGAATACCAGACCACTTTACCTGCCGCCTGAGAAATCTGTAAGGAGGTCAAGAAGCAACAGTTAGAACTGGACATGGAACAACAGACTGGTTCCAAATTGGAGAAGGACTACATCAAGGCTGTATATTGTCACCTTGCTTATTTAACTTATATGCAGAGTACATCATGCGAAATGCCAGGCTGGATGAAGCACAAGCTGGAAAGAAAATTGCCAGGAGAAGTGTCAATAACCTCAGATATGCAGATGACACCACCCTTATGGCAGAAAGTGAAGAAGAACTAAAGAGCCTCTTGATGAAAGTGAAAGAGGAGAGTGAAAAAGTTGGCTTAAAACTCAACATTCAGAAAACAAAGATCATGGCATCTGGTCCCATCACTTCATGGCTAATAGATGGAGAAACAATGGAAACAATGAGAAACTTTATTTTCTTGAGCTCAAAAATCACTGCAGATGGTGACTGCAGCCATGAAATTAAAAGATGCTTCCTCCTTGGAAGGAAAGCTGTGACAAACCTAGACACCATGTTAAAAAGCAGAGACATTACTTTGCTGACAAAGGTCAGTCTAGCCAAAGCTATGGTTTTTCCAGCAGTCATATATGGATGTGAGAGTTGTACTATCAAGAAAGTTGAGCGTCAAAGAATTGCTTTTGAACTATGTGGTGTTGGAGAAAACTGTTGAGAGTCCCTTGACTGCAAAGAGATCCAATCAGTCTATCCTAAAGGAAATCAGTCCTGAATATTCATTGGAAGGACTGATGCTGAAGCTGAAGCTCCAATACTGAGGCCACCTGAAGCAAAGAACTGACTCAATAGAAAAGACCCTGATGCTGGGAAAGATTGAGGCAGGAGGACAAGGGGACGACAGAGGATGAGATGGTTGAATGGCATCACCAATGCAATGGACATGAGTTTGAGAAAGCTCTGGGAGTTGGTGATGGACAGGAAAGCCTGGCGTGCTCCAGTCCATGGGGTCACAAAGAGTCGAACACATCAGAGCAACTGAACTGAAACAATAAAGAAAATAAAAGGTGTTGATAACAATACAACCTGTATAGCAGCCACCTACACCAGAGCTTTGAAACTATAAATACCATCAAATTATTTCAAAATGTGCCATTTTCCCCCAACTGTTCCCTGATTCATTTAATGGTCCTTATCTTACACATGTAAATGCTGCCACTGGGGAAACAACGATCCTAGCGGGTAGCAAGGCACATTGTGGCTTTAAATGAAAACCAAAGGAGAAAGTCTTCAAGTTGAACTTAAAATTTGAGTATTTCATTGGCATTTTTAATCATTGTGTGCTATAGATAGACTTCCTGGTTTCAAACAGATTAGTTCATTATGCAACTCTCATATTTATGAATGGGAGAAAGAAACTCATCATTCATTTAGCTCATCACCTGCTCCACTTTTGCATGCAATGTAGCCTACAGATGTGTGTGTGTTATTTTCACTTCTCCCCAGGTTGTAGGCAACTGCAGGAAACAAACTATTGGGATTCATCATGTAATCAATATCTTGTCCATGAAAACCTCAGCATCTCTCTACGCAGCCTTAGAACATTTCATTACTGTCACCAGCCGGGTGTAATCCTAGAGAGGGTAATGTATTCCTCAATAAATACTTTACGCTTCTTTTTAGACAGTTATTTCTATTACCTCTAAAATACCTGGAATGTAGTTTCTTTACTGTTTTTTCCTTTTGAAGCATTGGTATGGTATTTATCCCCTGCCTTAGCATGAAATTGATTTTGCAATTCTTGGTTTAACATATAAATATAGGGAAATGTTTATCTTGCCTTGACACCAGTTTCCAAAGTGCTCCACAGTGGTTTTGTCTTGTGAAAATTGTCTGAACAGTGTCTGAATTCTTAAGAGCTTCCCAGAGGAGTTCCCATAATGGCTGTGTTATTTAAGAGTATCTTGTCGCATTCATTTTTAAAGGTAGAGTGATGGATATTGAAAGAAAGAATCTAATACTTTCACCCATGTTTTCCTAAATGCCTATCAGATGCAAGCAAGTAAATAAACCTGAAACCACCCAAAGTAAAAGTAATATTAAACTTAACTTGCCCCTTGATTTCAAATAATGCAATTGTAACAGGAACAAAGAGTTTTTTTTTTTTTTTCTTTTTCATTGAATATCTACTTCCTCAGATCAGAGCTCTCGGAGTAGGTTCAGTCTGGGACTAACAATTCCCACAGCAATGCTAAGTGACTTCTAGCTATTTATGATTTATTTTGAATTTTTATTTATAAGAAAACAGCAGAAAATATTTACACTTTATTTCTCAACTTCTAATAAAAAAAATCTACATCATTATTTCACCCGACAATTATTTGAAGGCAAATCAACTAAAATAACTGATGTCCCTCTCAGCTGTTCCTCTTGATGAACCCATTTGCCCAGCACTAAGGAGCTGGAGAAGATACAAAGCAGCTGATTCATTAAGCTGGAAACATATTGTCCATACAGGAGGACAGGATGGTAATTTATTGTATGCAGCCAGGAAAGACATGCTTTACAACTCTGATTTGCAGCTTTTAACCAGGAAACTTCATAGCAAAGGCAATACTGCTTTCCTTTGCTTCCCTTCAAATCCAAAAGAAAGCAATATCTTCTTTGCTACAAAACAGAGCAGGCAATATTTTATATTGCCATAGTCAATTATGTGAAGCCATGTAACCTTCCCAGCTATTAGAGCCTTCACATCTCCCTGTGCTAATGTTGCAACACAATACAGAAGCTGCTTCAAAGAATCTTTGCAGTGAGAGAAAGAGAAGGCAGCTGGCACTGCTCGGAGACCGAGCCGAGATGACCAGATGCCTAATTTATAAAACTGGGATGACACTCGTCAGGGGAACATCATCGGGGGTTTTGTGAAGGTCCTTCTCCAGCTATTTCCTTTTGTCAGGTAAATACTTGTTTACTGAACAAAGAAAAGGAAAAAAACGCTGAAAGAGTCTGTTGAGAGGAGCAAGGGAAACAAAACGACCAAAAAATCCACCTTTAATGTTAAAATGCTCTACGAATAAATATCCACATTCAAACCAGCATTGTGCTCCAGTGTACAGGTTTGACAGAGATCCATCAACGGGGTAGACTGAGGGACATACGAATTCCTCAGTCTCACCTTCACAGCCCAGTGCTGTTTTTGCTCAGTCGATCAGTGGTGTCTGACTCTGCGACCCCATGGACAGGCATCCCTCTCCTTCACCATCTCCTGGAGTTAGCTCAGACTTATGTCCATTAAGTTGGTGATGCTATCCAATCATTAGATCCTGGTTATAACAAAACATTCACTATAGGAAGGATGTAACACAAGTGTAAAAACCACAGATTTTCAATTGTTAGTGATGACCAATCATTTCCTGGATCATTCTGAATTTAGGCTCCCTCTGCTGTAGCTTGTGAACCATGATAACTCCTGATAACACCAGAACACCAACTTCTGAAAGGGTGGAGATGGGGTAACTCAGACTAAACTATGCAAACCGCAGGCATGAGCTTGGAGATGAGGGTAGGGATCCCCTGTGGACAACAGACACAACATATTCATTTTATTTAATAACACAATTCACCCTGTTTTCTAGACTGTTTCAACTTTTCATTAGTTTTGTAGATGGCTGTTTTCAAGCACCACATCATCTAACATCATCGTTGATTTTCACAACTTGGGAAAACGTTGAGTACATATCTGTATGTCCACTTCAAAGAAGAGGAAAATTTAGATTCAAGGAAGTTCTGTGCCTACTGAGACAAGATCACACAACTTAAGAGCAAAGGAATTGGCCCCAGAATTCTGCTCTTCTAACCCTTAGGTGTTTTCAAACTGTGCTGGAGAAGACTCTTGAGGGTCCCTTGGACTGCAAGGAGATCAAACAGTCAATCCTAGAGGAAATCAACCCTGGATGTTCATTGGAAGGACTGATGCTGAAGCTGAAGCTTCAATACTGAGGTCACCTGACGTGAGGAGCTGACTCATTGGAAAAGACCCTGATGCTGGGGAAGACTGAAGGCATGAGGAAAAGAGGGCAACAGAGGATGAGACGGCTGGATGGCATCACTGACTCGATGGACGTGAGTTTGAGCCAACTTCAGGAGTTGGTGAAGGACAGGGAAGCCTGGCATGCTGCAGTCCATGGGGTCGCAAAGAGTCAGGCACAACTTAGCAACTGAACAACAACCAGCCCTTAGATGGATGCACTTTCTTCTCACTTCTTGCATATGGATTTGGGGCAACACCAAATATTAGGATTACTAGTCTATAATCTTCTAGGGTATCCTATTTCACATTTTCCCAGGGGAAAGCCAGGGAAATGCTGCCTAGGTGTGTATAAACTGGATGGAACACTTTTCACAGAATAGTTCCCAGCTATTTACACCATATCACTTTGTTCTTGCAGACAAAACCCTTGGTCTTTAGAAAGAAGGAAAAGTAAAATTTTCATCATAAATCATACTAAAAACTCTATTTTAAATGGAAATACCTCATGTGGTTGTGTTTAAACTCTGCAATATATTCACATTCAGAAGTCTAGTTGAGGAATTAATTCTCAAACGTAAGATGGATTCACAAACAGGGACCAAAACAGAGAAGCTTTTATTTAGCCCTCAGTGTGAACGTTTTCACAAGATATGATGAAAATGCCAAGAAAAAGTCATGGTCTGAGTGTGAGAGACTTTCATCATGTAATGACATAGATGCATATTTTTGTTTTTGCACAGAGCTTGTGGACAGTGTCTCAGCGAACACATCAAAGCTTCCCCAACAACTGTTCTTTTGACAATGCTACTGTTATTCTGTGAATGTCAAGCGAAAGGAATATGAACACAACACTGAAAGTGGTTGTGGTCCTGCTTACCAGGTCAGGATTCCCTGCAAACAAAGCCAACTCTTAACTTGATAACCAGCGAATCTTTTAAAGAATTGCCTTTGTTCTTCTGTCTTATGCTTTTGCGGCCTTAGATGAAATGGTCTATCCTTCGTGTAAATACTGAACACAGTGTCCAAGATACGTGCACGTATGCTCAGTCGCTGTAGTCATGTCCGACTCTCTGCAGCCCCGTGGACCGTAGCCCACCAGGCTCCTCTGTGTGTGGGATTCTCCAGCCAAAAATCCTGGAGTGGGTTGCCATTTCCTTCTCCAGGAAATGTCCAAGATACGTAATGTCAAAGATGATCCGTTCACAGTGTAGGAAAGTATGGAAACCTGACGGCAAGCCTACACCATAACACAGAATGCTAGGCCTGTACACCCCTGACTGTGAGCATACTTGCTACCAAGCCTGATCCTGAACAAGAAAGGTATCACATTTGATGAGCAGTATTGCTCAAATAAATTTCATCCAGCTATAGAATCTGAAGATCCGAGCTTGTTCTACTCAGCTGCCTTAGCAAATACTGTCTTTCTCACTGTTCCGTGGACATGCCCCTGAATTAGAGTTAACTCCATGTGGACATATATTTCAGCACTTGTAACATTCATCAGTCTAAATTAGAATTTGCTGATATAAACACAGGAGGATGTGAGTAGCATGCACAAATTCAACACTGTCTTAACAGGTGTGACATTTTTGTTGTTCGGTCACTAAATCTTTGAGACCCCATAGACTACAGAACGCCAGGCTTCCCTGTCCTTCACTATCTTCTGGAGTTAGCTCAAACTCATGTCCTTTGAGTCAGTGATACCATTCAACCATCTCATGCTCTGTTGCTCCCTTCTCTTCCTGCCCTTAATCTTTCCCAGCATCAGGGTCTTTTCCTCTTCACATCAGGTGGCCAAAGTATTGGAGTTCACTTTCAGCATCAGTCCTTCCAAAGAAACTTCAGGGTTGATTTCCCTTAGGATTGACTGGTTTGATCTCCTTACTTTCCAAGGGACTCTCAAGACCTTCCCAAGGTCTTTTCTGGCACCACAGTTCAAAAGAATCAATTCTTCAATGCTCATCCCTCTTTATGGTCCAATTCTCACATCCATACATGACTACTTTAAAAACCATAGGTTTGACTCTACTGACCTTTGTTGGCAAAGTGATGTCTCTGCTTTTTAATACACTGTCTAGGTTTGTCGTAGCTTTTCTTCCAAGGAGTAAGTATCTTTTAATTTCAGTCTATAAAGTAGGATGTGAACATTTTCATTTCACAATTGAATGTGGATGCACCCTTGAATCCCCATGGAATGAGCTGATTTGAGAGGGTTGGCTGGTATGACATTATCAGAATTATCACATATGTGACACCCACCACCCTTCAGATAAGCACAATTTTATTCCATCTCATTAAACTTCTTTATTTTTAATTGTTTATTCATCTATTTACATTTTCTACCTTCTATTTGTTTTTTTGTGTGTGACTTTTTGTTGTTTTTTTTATTTTTATTTATTTTTTTTTAGGCCATGCCATGAGGCAATGCGGGATCTTAGTTCCCCTACCTGGGATGGAACCTGTGTCCCCTGCTTCGGGAGTGTGGATTTTTAACCAGTGGACTGCCAGGGAAGTCCCTCACCAAGCTTCCTATATCCACATTTTTACCAATCTCCTTTTCTTCATCTAATCACTCCAAATATTTCTAAGCAGAAATCACAATTGCCTCCATGTCTTTATCAGCCGTTTCTGACACTCCGCAATTTGGTCTTAGGAGACTAAGGAATCTTTCCCCATCTCTCTTTTTCCAAACATAAAATGATTCTATTTCTATTCTTTGCTGACCCACAATGGTGAAATGACACAGGAAAAAATTTCCTCGGCAATACTTACATTTCTGATTACCAGCTAGCATAATTCTGAGGTGGAATCAGAGGTCCCCCAAACAGGCATATCATTAGAGTCCAGACAGACTGCAAGGCACGGAAGTCTCTTGACCTCTACTGAAGTGCTCTCTCCCTCTCCCAAGTCAGGGAAGTCTTACACCCTCTTGTGCAGAAATCAGAGGGGCAGAGTCTGTCCCTTGACATGTAGGCAAATCCACGTACACTTCTTTTAATTTAGATGTAGTTGACGTGCAACATCATATTAGTTTCAAGCATACAAAATAATGACTCAGCATTTGCATATACCACAAAATACCAGCTCAATACGTCTGGTCAACAGCCAGCACCTCACGGAGGTAGACAGTTCTTTTCTCATGATGATCTACTCTCTTAGCAACTTTCAAATATGCAATACAATGGTATCAACTATAGTCACCATGCTGTACTTTACATCTGCATGACATATTTCTTGTACAGCTAGAAGCTTGCATTTTTCAATCCCCTTCACCCCTTTCATCCATCCTGCCCACCCCTACCTCCATCACCCACCCATCTGTTCTCTATATCCATGGAAGTACACTTTCTCAGCTTAAACAAGGGCAGGGGGTGGCTAACTGCTTTTGCCTGGTGATGACTTTTACCATATCCTCTCCCTAAACTAAAACCCTAACTTGTAGTACTCTGGTCAAATAGATACCACAGCCAAAATGCAGAGAGGAAAGACCAGACTCATTCCTGAATTTTCAGTTTTCTGACACTTATTCCCTGGAATTTGAGAATTTTTAAAGATAATCTTTAGTGTACCTGATTTTTCTCTTAATGTATAACAACAAGAAAATTACAACTGTATTTTACTCTCCAAAACCTATCCCCATCCCCTTGGGTCTCAAAAAATATTTTATTTTTTATTTACCTCTAATTTTATTTTTTAATTGGTGAAAACTGCTTTACAATTTTGTGTTGGTTTCTGCCATATAACAAGGCAAATCAATCATACATATATATATAATTATGACTGATTTGAGATATATATATCACAAATATATGTATATGATATATATTTGATATATATATAATATATAGATTACATATAATCTATATATTTTATATATATGATAACATATAGTTGCTATATATAATTATGACTGACTCCATATATATATATATATATATGTATGTATGTATATATAGTCAGAAATGGCAACCCACTCCAGTAATCTTGCCTGGAAAATCCCATGGACAGAGGAACCTGGTAAGGCTACAGTCCATGGGGTCACAATGAGTTACACATGCATACGTGTGTGTGTGCACACTCAGTCATGTCCAACTGTTTGTGACCTCATGAATATATATATCCCTTCTTTCCTCCAAAAAGTCTTTTTTTTCAAGGATACTACTTCTACTATTTATTACAAAAATCTATTTTGAAACTTAAAAACCAATCATATCTTTCCCTTTATGTTTCTGTAGTACCACTATTCAGGGGGCAGTAAATAGAGAATGAATTCATGACTGCCTGACTGGATGAGATAAAGAGCGGCAGGAAATACTGATTTTTAAAAATCCCTTAAGAAGTGACAATATTATGCCTTCACTTCCTCATGTATCGTGACTACGTAAAACATTATTTATTAAATAATCACAGTCTACGATGCTGGAAGATCGTATCTCACTGAAGAAGTTTAACAGATGTGGTTTTATCTCTTTTTTCCAAGCAAACAAGTCACCCGATCCCCACTCCATAATAGAAATGCTTATCCTCAGACCAACCCCCCGCCCTCGTAAAAACTGCCTGAGATTCAGTGCAGTGAAGTCTCAGTCATGTGTCCAAACACCAATAAAAGGATCTGGTACCTAAGGAGCTGAATGCTACAACTGTTTCTCTTTGCCATGCAGAGTGGTTGCCATGGGTGACCCTACATCACGTGATGCAGAATGCTTTTCTGCTGATCGCAGGCTTCCCTTTCTGGTCCACATCCCAGGACAAGCCACAGTGACAGGGCGCAGGCTGCATGCTGAAACTGCGGTTTATTTAATTTCACACTCTCATGCTCAGCTAATGTTTTCCCTAACGGACTCACTGTCCTAAGGTGACTGAATTGAGAAACCTTGCCAGCATAAGTTGTGGATTTTACTCCTTGGACTCTTGAGTTTGGGTCACTAGCCTACAATTACAGTTTTCTCAAGGAAGCTACATTTGAAAAAAATAAGTTAAAAAAAATTTAACATAGATCTCATTCCCCTTCTGCCACCAGACCTCAGTCAACACGCTGATGGCTCTCCCAGTTGACCTTAGAGAAGAGTTTGGTACCTCACCTCCCTAAAGAATGCAGGCTTCCCAGTATAAAGTGATCCACTCCAGGAAGTGACTAGCTTCACATAGTTGAGGTCCCAACAGAAATGGCAGTCCAATAAAGTCACCAAAAGTGAGAGTGAAACCCTAGGAAAATGGCTGCTAAGCTGAGAACTTTTACGTAACCTGGAGACATGCCTAAGGAACAGCTTCAGTGTAAAAGGACCACTTGTTCCCATTACATAATCATGGAATGAAGAAAGTTATGGACATGTTACAAGGTTTAAAAAAAATCTGCAAAAAATGATATGTGAGCCTGCTATATGAGTACATACAGTCATGCAAATAGTCACCCATCAACTTCCTCAGGGAAAATAATAACTTAAATAACTTAAATCTCAGCTGAGAGCCCTGATTTATTTTTCTATCTGAAACACTCTATTTCTGTTTTTTTGTAGTTACAGGACTGGTTAGGTAGTTTAGTCACTCAGTCACGTCTGACTCTTTGAGACCCCATGGACGGTAGCCCAGCAGGCCCCTCTGTCCATGGGATTCTCCAGGCAAGAATGCTGGAGTGAGTTACCATTCCCTTCTCCAGGGCAGCTTCCCAATCCAGGGGTTGAACCTGCACCTCGTGCGTCTCCTCCATCGCAGGCAGATTCTTTACCCACTGAGCTATCAAGGAAGCTGATTAGAGGACTAGGTAGGGTCTTTTATTTTATATTAGAGGATAGTTAATTAAATGATACATGCACCCCAATGTTCACTGCAATGCTGTTTACAATAGCCAAGATACGGAAACATCCTAAATGTTCATCCACAGAAAATGAGTAAAGAAGATGCTATACAGTATATAATGGAATATTACTGGGTTATTAAAAAGAATGAAATAAAGCCATTTGCAGTCACATGGATAGAACTGCAGATCATCATACTAAATGAAGTCAGACAGAGGAGAATATCATATGATATCGCTTATACATGGGATCTTTAAAAAACTATAAAAATGACCTTATTTACAAAACAGAAACAGATGGCTACCAGGGGCAAGAACAGATGGGGAGTTTCAGATTAACCTGTACACAATATATTTACAAAATAGATAACCAACAAGGAACTACTATGTAGCACAGGGAACTCTGTTCCCTACTCTAAGCTAAATTGAAAAATGATTTGAGAAAAAATAGTGTGCGGGGTGTGTGTGTGTGTGTGTGTGTGCATGCATACTAAGTTGCATCAGTCATGCCCGCCTCTTTGTGACCCTATGGACCACAGCTCATCAGGCTTCTCTGTCCATGGGATTTTCCAGGCAATAACACTGGAGTGGGTTGCCATGCCCTTCTCCAGGGGATATAATTATAGGTAGATAAAAAAGGTCAGTTTTCATTCCAATACCAAAGAAAAGCAATGCCAAAGAATGCTCAAACTACCACACAATTGCATTCATCTCACATGCTAGCAGAGTAATGCTCAAAATTCTCCAAGACAGGCTTCAACAGCACATGAACCATGAACCTCCAGATGTTCAAGCTAGATTTAGAAAAGGCAGAGGAATCAGAGATCAAATTGCCAACATCCATTGGATCTTAGAAAAAGCAAGAGAGTTCCAGAAAAACATCTAGTTCTGCTTTATTGACTACACTAAAGCCTTTGACTGTGTAGATCACAACAGACTGGAAAATTCTTCCAGAGATGGGAATAGCAGACCACCTGACATGCCTCCTGAGAAATCTGTATGTCAAAAAGCAACAGTTAGAACTGGACATAGAACAACAAATGCTTCCAAATAGGGAAAGAAGTACATCAAAGTTGTATACTGTCAATCTGCTTATTTAACTTATATGCAGAATGTATCATGCGAAATACCAGGCTGGATGAAGCACAAGCTGGTCAAGCATTAAGACTGCCAGGAGAAATATCAATAACCTCAGATACACAGATGACACCACACTAATGGCAAGAAGCAAAGAGGAACTAAAGAGCCTCTTGATGAAAGTGAAAGAGGAAAATGAAAAAGTAGACTTAAAACTCAACATTGAGAAAATTAAGATCATGGCATCTGGTCCCACCACTTCATGGCAAATAGATGAGGAAATAATGGAAACAGTAAGAGTCTTTATTTGGGGGGGCTCCAAAATCACTGCAGATGGTGACTGCAGCCATGAAATTAAAAGACACTTGCTCCTTGGAAGAAAAGCTATGGCCAACCTAGACAGCATATTAAAAAGCAGAGACATTACTCTGCCAACAAAGGTCCATCTAGTCAAAGCTATAGTTTCTCCAGTAGTCACGTAAGGATGTGAGAGTTGGATTATAAAGAAAGCTGAGTGCCGAATAATTGATGCTTTTGAACTGTGGTGTTGGAGAAGACTCTTGAGAGTCCCTTGGACGTTTAGGAGATCCAACCAGTCCCTCCTAAAGGAAATCAGTCCTGAATATTCATTGGAAGGATGAATGCTGAAGCTGAAACTCCAATACTTTGGCCACCAGATGCAAAGAACCGACTCACTGGAAAAGACCCTGATGTTGGGAAAGATTAAAGGCAGGAAGAGAAGGGAACGACAGAGGATGAGATGGTTGGATGGCATCATTGACTCAATGAACGTGAGTTTGAGCAAGCTCCGCGAATTGGTGATGAACAGGGAGGCCTTTAGTGCTATAGTCCATGGGGTCGAAAAGAGTCAGACATGACTGAGTGACTGAACTGACTGGCTGAGATAGATAGAGATAGATACACACACACACACACACACACACACACACACACACACACACATAAGTGATTATATATATATTATATATATATAATCACTTATATATATATATATGAATCGCTTTGCTGTACACTTGAAACTGGAACATTCTTTTTCTGAAATGAGTTCTAGCCTCATGCCCATGAGCCCCAGAAAATTTGCCTGTTTCCCCAGAGCCCTGGTGATTTTCCGAGGCCAAGATGTGCACACGTTCACTGAAGCCCCCGCCTCTTCTTCATGAAAACCCACACAGGTGGCCTCATCAGGGCTGCATCATAAGCCAACACCACGGGCAAACTGCTTTTCTAGGTAGTATTTTTCCAACTAGAGGGATTCAGTTTTCAGGACAAGTAGCACACTAAACATGTACTTGGTATAGTGACAAAATATTATCTGAAGCAATTAGAAAAGAGGAAGAGGCTTTGCTCCAACTGGACCCTTTCAATATTCTTCCTCCTTTCCAGAGTGCGATCAAACCCAGGAATTACCAAATAGGCAAGGCTGCAGAGAAGTGTTTCATGATGGAGATGCATGAAAGCTTGAAGCCACATCCTAGAAGGAGAATGCATGACCAGGTGAACCTCTCAAGGTCACAAGAGAAAAATGCTTGAAGCCTGGACTTCTAGCAAGGAGGTGAGTTATTTTAAAAAAACCTGGTATGCTTCGGTGTTGACCACCTTTAGAAATACTGTTCAGCCTCATGCTCTATAGGATAAGCGTCCATATGAATGCATTCTCTGGACCTGTTACCCAATCCCTGCATGTAGCAGGGACACAAGGGTGGAGAAGAAATAACTTGCATTTGGTCCCCTTCTGACCTCTATTATGCATAATGCCATTTAGCCACAAACATGACTTTTGTTTAAAAAGAATAAAGATCTATACAGAGCATATAATTGGAAGAGAAAAAAATCATAAACAAAAACAGCTGCCAAATTCTATAGCCCAGGAGGAAAATATGGTTTGGGCCTCTTCATATTTCCATAGCACTCATCTCACAGGGACTATCCAACCGGAGGAACTCTGTCCCTTGTGTGCTAGCACGAAACTCTCTCACTCAGCGTGGATTCCTCTGAAAGTTTTGCCTCTAGTTATTTTGCCGCAAGTTGAGAAAGGAAGAGCTATAACCTTTCTTTATGCCTTGATTTCAGCCATCTAAATGCAACCTTTACATCTTAAATATTAAATACATTAACTGGTCTCTGGAAACAGGCAAGAGTGAATTTTTAGACTTTAAAAAAAAAGATATGCAAATCCACTCACTCAGTTGTGCTTCATCTCTGAACTTAGGACACTCAAACAGTCCTTCCTTTATCCGGCACCATACGTGGCTTCTCTCCAAGGGTTTTTTCACACGCACACCCAGGACACACTGGGGCTCTTCTTTTATGTCAGGGAGCTTGCAGGTCTTCTTCAGATCACCCCACGCCCGCTCTCACGGCAGTCACATAAATAAACAACCCCCAACCTCGCTGGCAAACGGTGGCAGCTGTGTCAGCGGAACTGCCTGAAGCGCATTCTCTCTTCTCGAGGAAACAAATCAGGATTAGAAAGTAGAGGCAGGGCTGGTGAAGACACCTTTCGAGTCAGGCTCCAACTTGCACGAAGGTTTGACTGGCTCGGTCCCCACGGGGTCTCCCGCAGACCCCTCAGTTCTGTTTCTGTTGCCAAGCTTTCCCCCGGTCTCCCTTTCTCTCTCCGTCGTTTCACCTTCAAAAGAGGAAATCCTTTGTCTCTAAAAACCCAAGCCAAAATAAAGTTTTAGTAGGAGAAACAGGATAGCCAAATTAATCCTAACAAAGGGGTCTTTAAGAAGAAACCACAAAGTCTGCTGAAGAAGCTATTATGACCAGGAGCTGAATGTATTTTGTACTAAGTGACACAGACCTGTTTAAGGAGAGCACAAAAATACGGATGACCCCACAGGCAAGACTCCTGGCTAACCTGACATTGTGCGGAAGCTCACTAGTAAATCATCAGGACAGAATTTAATTCTTTCATTTAAAAAAACGTGTATTTCTTTGGCTATGCCGGGTCTTCGCTGCAGTGCACAGGCTTCTCTAGTTGCGGCTCCAGGCTCAGGAGTTGCAGCACGTAGGCTTAGATGCTCCACAGCACCTGGGATTTTCTACATGCTCTTTAATAAATATGTAACATTTACAGTGAATAAGTTATTTTAATATTTCGGGTTGCTTTTCTTGCCCAGCACTTGAATTTGTTATTCAGTCGCTAAGTATGCCAACTCTTTGTGACCCCATGGACTGCAGCATGCCAGGCTTCCCTGTCCTTCACCATCTCCCTGAGTTTGCTCAAACTCATGTCCACTGAGTCAGGGATGCCATCCAACCATCTCATCCTCTGTCGCCCCCTTCTCCTCCTGCCCTCAGTCTTTCCCAGCATCAGGGTCTTTTCCAGGCTCTTGAATACATTTGAAGAAGACTATGCATTACATGTTTGTGCCCCCCCACCTCAAAAAAATTGTATGTTGAAATCTAATCCCCAGTATGATAGCATTTAGAGACAGGACCCTTGAGAGGTGATAGGTCAGTGAGTCTGGACTTCTCATGAATGGATTGTATCGTGTCCTTATAAAAGAGACCCCGAGAGCTCCCCTGTCCCTTCTGCCATGTGAGGATACCACGAGAAAATGGGCATCTCTGAACCAGGAGGCAGGCCCTCGCCAGACACAGAATCTGCAGCTCCTGATCTTGAGCTTGTAGCCTTCAGAACTGCGAGAAATGAATTTCTGCTGTTTACAAGTTACCCAGTCTATGATATTTTTGTTAGAGCAGCCAGAGCGACTAAGAGAAAAAAGATTTTGTCATGAAAACGAGATTATATTTTGTTGTATTTTTATTCATACTCTATCTTATCAAGAAAAAAAAGTGTCCTTTTTGAAAGCAATTCAGTATTGAAATAAATGAAGCACGAAAATATACCGTCACCAACCTAATTTTTTTTACTCCAGACGTTTCACAAAAGCAACCAATAGCCTCATAGTGACAATAGCATACGTTGATAATTTTGAATGTTCATGGGTTGAAATTGTAAGTGTCATAAGCTACAATGGATGTATTTTCTCTGTCCGCTTTCTATTATTTTGGTGTCATTTCAATTATCTCTGAACCTGTATTTGCTTTGCTTTTTAAAAGCTCTCACTGGAAAAAAAAATACTCATCTGTTCCATAATGAGAAGCCCTTAATCTATAGTCAAACTATCAGATTCAAAGCCTTTATTTTCTACAAAACCTACCATCATTTTAGCGTTTTCCTGGATAAAATATTCACTTTATGATTTGCCTCAGATTTCAAGCTATTTTCTTGTTTCATGCTTTTTTCTAATCTGATCACTGCTTCTCCTTGTAATTATGTCTTATGCTATTGTAATTTTCCACTGGTCTTCTTTCATTCCACTTTGTGTGGAGGCTGAATGCAAGCCTGATCTTCCACGAATTTATTAATTTTGCAGTAACCTCTGGGCACCTGCACTTCTCCTGACTTGCTTTTCCAGAAGGTTGTTATCCTCACTTTTTGCATCTCTCCACATTTCGCTCCAGAATGATTTATCATCCCCATTGTCCTCAGGAATCACTTTTGTTTTCTAATTGCAAAGCTAAATAAATTGGACGCTTTCATGGCCACTTTGGCAAATTCAGTCTCAGGTGAACATTTGTAATTAGGGCCTAGAGAGCTCCTAAAAATTAAGGTCAGAATCACTCCATCTCAGAGCGCTACAGAACATGGTGAGCACATCATTCTTTTCTACGTATAAACAAACATCTGGCTAAATTTACTCCACTCATGTGAAGGCTTTTCCATACGTTTTCCATATGCTGACTCTCAGCTCTGCTGTCTCCCAGTCTCAAACCTAGGAGAGATCTGATGCAGAAAAAAACAATAGCCAGACCAGAGCTGAAATCTGACTCACAGGAGACCAACTCACTACCTACAGTGACCTGTCCAGGATCTGAACTTACTGTCTGCAAGACAGACCTGCAGAAAGTCAGACCATTATCTTCAGTGGGTTTTTTGTTTGTTTGTTTGTTTACCTTTTGGCCACATCACAGAGCATGTGGGATCTTAGTTCCTGGATCAGGGATTGAACCCATGTCCCCAGCATTGGAATCACAGTCTCAACCACTGGACCACCAGAGAAGTCTCTGGACTATTATCTTCAGATATGAGAGTCCAGGAAGGTGAACAGTAACCCCATAATGAACAGACCAAAACAGCCAGGACTTAGCAGTAACTGGCAGCTTCCCTGATCTTTACCCCACATCCAGCTCAGGACCAACCAGAGCCTCCAACCACTCGCAGAGGATGCCCCGCGTCTCAGGACCCACCTGCAGCTTCCCCAGGACAATACCCTCCCTTTGGGGCACACCTGGAGCCTTCCTTTTTCACTGAGAACCGCCCCATCCGCCACCAGCCCCTGAGTCTCTGCCAAACCCAAGGGACAACAGCTGACCCTCTTGCTACACCAAGCTCTGAATGGAGACCCTTCACTTGTTCTCATTTGGTCTTTGTCTACATCCAACTTATCTTTCAAAAACTCTGCTAGAGCTTAACTTTTATTTTTACTTTCTAACATTTATGTCTTTATCTGACTGTGCTGGACCTTAGCTGAGGCACACGGCATCTTTTCTGGTTGTAGCACGTGGGATCTTTTATTTGCAGCCTATGAGATCTAGTTCCCTGACCAGGAATCAAACCCAGGCCCCCTGCATTGAGACCACCAGGGAAGTCGCCAGAGCTTATCTTTTAGATACGACATGGAAATGAAAATGTCCGCTTTTCTGTTTCACTACTCCTAGAGACTTAAGGCAGAGAAGGCAATGGCACCCTACTCCAGTACTCTTGCCTGGAAAATCCCATGGATGGAGGAGCCTGGAAGGCTGCAGTCCATGGGGTCGCTGAGGGTCGGACACGACTGAGAGAATTCACTTTCACGTTTCACTTTCATGCATTGGAGAAGGAAATGGCAAGCCACTCCAATGTTCTTGCCTGGAGAATCCCAGGGACAGGGGAGCCTGGTGGGCTGCCCTTTATGGGGTCACACAGAGCCGGACACGACTGAAGCAACTTAGCAGCAGCAGCAACAGAAACATAAGGTTTATGCTTCAAAGGTTTGCTGCGTACTTTCCATTGAAATCACACTCATTATAGCGGCTTCGTACTTAACATTAAATGATCATTGCCTTTTAATCCCAGGACTTCTGTATCAATAAACTAGTGTTTATGGAGTGCTTGCTGTGTGCCAAGTACTGGGGTGAGCACAGAGCAACATGACATATTAAATTAACAAGATATCCACAGCCTAGTGCAGAGACACCTCCAGAACTTCTCACTCCTCAACTATTTCAGTGAGTCTTGGTCTTACTGCTTTTACGTGTCCAAGTCAGTACAAAGCAATAGGAATCTTTTCCATCTAACAGGGAGAGCCTGAGTTTTCCCCACCAGGTTCCACTGGCTCACACTTGGAGAAGTGAGTGGGGAGGTCCAAAGAAGTGGAGACTCCCTAGGACCCCATCAGAACCAGTTTCCAGAAATAGTCACCAAGCGAAGCCGAAAACAATCAGATTACCAGGTACCCAGTGGCAACATAGAATGCTGCCTCCTTCCCAGGAAGCTTCATTTTTATTCTCGCCAAATATAGGGCTTCCCCCTAGGCTACTAACAAAATCTATGAGCGCAGAACTTGTATCAAAGCTCAGAACTGGCTTCAGAGAAGGAGAGGAAAGCCCTCTCATACCTGTAATGTCTCCCATCAACCTGCGGGCAATGCAGCTTATTTATAGAGTGGACCATGTTCCCTGCAGTCTCTTAGCAGACTTTCCTCTGGGTCCTGAGAAGTAACAAGACCCCCAGCGGGAGCATCACTGTCAACAGGATTAACCATAGTGTTTCACTCCTGCTGGGAGGCGCAAAGAGCCACAGTGTGCAATTTATAGCCACAAAGACTTCTTCCTCTATAGCCCACCTTGGTTACTCCACCCCTTGTCAGAAAGGACCGATTCTCCATCCCTGTCTGCATCTCCATCTCCACCCGTCTACACAGCTGAGGTGGATGCTCCAGCAGCCTCCAGACAGGGGCAGCACAGATCAAGCAGAATAACAGTGAGGCTGAATCACCCTTAGGAAAAAAAAATCATTGCAGCCAAGAGGAAAGTCATAGTAGCTAAGAGGAAGAGCTGTGTGACGAAATCACACGCCACTCAATCCTGGGGGCCTGTCGACACAGGAGTGTTGATGTAAAAGAAACGCTAACTGCCCCGAGTGCAAGGCACCCTCTTTCACTTTGGTTTCATCTACCTGCCTGGTTGAAAATCAATATCTGTAACTCTCCGTTACAAGGCCCAGCACGGGCATTTGAGAGTATGCAAATTTCAGGCCCCAGCTGCCCTGTGTTTGTAATGAGGGCATAAAATTCACACCAGGGCCAGATTCTAAGATGAAAATATTGTACAAAATATTTCCATTACCTACAAACTCCTACAGCTCCCGTGGTGGTATTTTTGGAAGTATATCTACAGAGACCACTTAAATAATGGGTTCCCTAGTCATTAACACAGGGTTGGAAGATACAGCCAGGAGATTTTTTTTTTTGACATGTACACACTGCCTTATTTAATTTATGTATTTTTGGCTGTGCTGGGTCTTCGCTGCTGCACACGAGCTTCCTCCAGCTGCAGTGCATGGGCTTCTCACTGCAGTGGTGTCTCTTTTTGTGGAGCACAGGCCCTAGGGCACGAGCTTCAGTAGTCACAACAGGATCTGCGGCACGTCGTTGCGCACATTAGTTGTGGCTTGCGAGTCCGAGGGCCTGCAGGCTTCAGTATTTGTGGCTCATGGGCCCTGGAGCATGGGCTCAGTAGCTGTGGAACACAGGCTCAAGGCATGTGGGATCTCCCTGGACCAGGGATCGAACCCATGTCCCCTGCACTGGTCGGTGGGTTTTTATCCACTGCACCACTAGGGAAGTCCCCAGTCAGGAGATTTTTTATCTTATTTCTTTCTTTCCAGATGAATGACAATCTCCCCTACTTTTCAAGACTCCTGGGAAGAATACACAAGGTACCCTCTGGGACTCTTCATCTAACACTTAATATAATCCACCTCCCAGTGGTCTTCTGATGAGTTTAAGCTGGTACTAAGTAAAAAGCTTCTGCACTACAAAAATTAGAGCACCTTGTTTAGTGATCTTGTTTAACAACCTTGTTTAAAAGGATACACGGACACATACACATGAAGGACTTCATCATTTGAAGGACTTCATTTCACATTCCATATACCCACACACTGAAACAGGATGAGAGATCCAAGACCCCTCACACAAGAAACTTAAGAACTCTCGGCCACTTACAGTCTCATAAAATGTGTAGTTTCTAACCTGTCCTTTTAGTGGCCAGAAATGGACTCAAACTTCTGCTAAGCCTGTACCAAAGCATTTTATATTCTTCCTGACTCTTTATAGGCTTGTGCTTGATAATTAATCCCCCAAGTGTTATAGAAAGCTCAGTTCCGTTCAGTTCAGTTGCTCAGTCATATCCGACTCTTTGAGACTCCATGAATCATAGCACACCAGGCCTCCCTGTCCATCACCAACCCCAGAGTTCACTCAGACTCACGTCCATCAAGTCGGTGATGTCATCCAGCCATCTCATCCTCTGCCATCCCCTTTTCCTCCTGTCCCCAATCCCTCCCAGCATCAGAGTCTTTTCCAGTGAGTCAACTCTTCCCATGAGGTGGCCAGAGTACTGGAGTTTCAGCTTTAGCATCATTCCTTCCGAAGAACACTGAGGGCTGATCTCCTCAGAATGGACTGGTTGGATCTCCTTGCAGTCCAAGGGACTCTCAAGAGTCTTCTCCAACACCACACTTCAAAAGCATCAATTCTTCGGTGCTCAGCTTTCTTTATAATCCAACTCTCACATCCATACATGACCACAGGAAAAACCATAGCCTTGACTAATGGACCTTTGTTGGCAAAGTAATGTCTCTGCTTTTGAATATGCTATCTAGGTTGGTCATAACTTTCCTTCCAAGCAGTAAGCATCTTTTAATTTCATGGCTGCAGTCACCATCTGCAGTGATTTTGGAGCCCAAAAAAATAAAGTCTGACACTGTTTCCACTGTTTCCCCATCTATCCATGAAGTGATGGGATCAGATGCCATGATCTTCGATTTCTGAATGTTGAGCTTTAAGCCAACTTTTTCACTCTCCTCTTTCACTTTCATCATGAGACTCTTTAGTTCCTCTTCACTTTCTGCCATAAGGGTGGTGTCATCTGCATATCTGAGGTTATTGATATTTCTCCCAGCAATCTTGATTCCAGCTTGTGCTTCTTCCAGCCCAGCGTTTCTCAGGATGTACTCTGCATAGAAGTTAAATAAGCAGGGTGACAATATACAGCCTTGACATACTCCTTTTCCTATTTGAAATCAGTCTGTTGTTCTATGTCCAGTTCTAACTGTTGCTTCCTGACCTGCATACAGATTTCTCAAGAGGCAGGTCAGGTAGTCTGGTATTCCCATCTCTTTCAGAATTTTCCACAGTTTATTGTGATCCACACAGTCAAAGGCTTTGGCATAGTCAAGAAAGCAGAAATAGATGTTTTTCTGGAACTCTCTTGCTTTTTCCATGATCCAGCGGATGTTGGCAATTTGATCTCTGGTTCCTCTGCCTTTTCTAAAACCAGCTTGAACATCAGGAACTTCACCATTCACGTATTGCTGAAGCCTGGCTTGGAGAATTTTGAGCATTACTTTACTAGCATGTGAGATGAGTGCAATTGTGCAGTAGTGTGAGCATTCTTTGGCATTGCCTTTCTTTGGGATTGGAATGAAAACTGACCTTTTCCAGTCCTGTGGCCATTGCTGAGCTTTCCAAATTTGCTGGCATATTGAGTGAGTGCAGCACTTTCACAGCATCATCTTTCAGGATTTGAAATAGCTCAACTGGAATTCCATCACCTCCACTAGCTTTGTTCGTAGTGATGCTTTCTAAGGGTAAAGCTAGGCTACTCTAATACGCATATCCAGGCTCCTTGGAGCAGGTGAGGCTGGGCAAACAGAGCAGCATCTTGAACCTAATTGGGGGATGTGAGCATGGAGCAGGGATGGGGTAAGACCAGACAAGACAGTTCCAAAGTAGCCACGCAGCCCTCCTATTTCCAGGGAAAGTGGGGTTTAACAGCAAGATCAAACATGCCAAGAAATCTCGCTGCCAGCTTATTTCTGCATTGTAAACATTATTAAATGAAGAGAAACAGGAAACCAATTCAGTTCCAGGGTGAATGTAAACAGCGGTAATGGGCATGTAGCAGCAGCACGTCTGACCTCCTGGGTCTCAGACTCATAAAGTCCTCTATTACTATGACAAACGCCCCGGGGTGCACTGCCACCAGGACCAGTGAAACTCACAGGAAACCGAGCAGCTTCCAATCCCTGACTCTCCACGCCTTCTTTTTGGATGAGAACGTTGTGGTCAGGATTTTGCCTGCATTTCAAATTCTTTCCAGAAAAGCAATAGTCTAAACTGGGAAATAATCACCCTCGTTGCTATCACAGATTGATTCAGCAAAATCCAGAGACAGCAGATTCTTTTAAAAGCATGGGTTCTTTATAAATATTTTTAGAATTATAAGAATCAACTAATATGATAATTAACATGCTAGAATAATACCAGTTCCTTGGATCTAAGAATGATGAACAGATAAATTATTTGCTGAGCATCACCATCTCATCATTAAATCATTTGTGTGAAAAGAATAATTTTGGAATTTAGTCACAGTCATCATGCAGTTTATAACCTGGAAAGAAAATCAAACATTTATGAAACAATAAAGAGAGCACAAATACCTTAATGGCATTGGCAAACTGAAAGTCTTTTAAGAGAAAGGGGAAATTTTTAAGGAAAGGCATTTTCAGGGGACATTTACAAAGGAAGTCAGGATGGCAGTTAACCTGTGAATGATAAGTAATTTATAGAGAAGAGGTGGGGAAACATTTCCACTCTGAAGGAAAACAAGAGTAAATGGAAGCCGTAAAAAGCATTGTCAAGAATGTTAACAAATAAAAACAGTGCGTGTGTGCTAAGTCACTTCAGTCGTGTCTGACTCTTTGCAACCCTGTGGACTGTAGCCCGCCAGGTTCCTGTGTCCATGGGATTTTCCAGGCAAGAATACTGGAGTGGGCTGCCATTTCCTTCCGCGGGGGATCTTCCTGACCCAAGGATCAAATCCACCTCTCATATCTCCTGCATTGGCAGGCAGGTTCTTTACCACTAGTCTGCCACGTGGGAAGCCAAATGAATATGACAAAAAATTCCATCCACAGAATGTTTTTAAAAACTATAAAACACCAAATCAATGTCTCAAGAAACGAGCAAGATCCAGATGATAAACAATCTGACACTCTTCTGAAGGACAAGCTGAATACATGAGGGAGAAAGCCATTCCCATCTAAGGTGACTCAACACCCATGCTGCTGATCATGTTCTTTAAATAGATTGTATACATTCAAAGAAAGTTCAGTATGTATCCTAAGGCTTATAAATCATTTCAAAATTTGACTGATGAGAAAAGAGAATATAGTATAAATGGCAAAGAAATTTGGGGAATGAATAAGGAGGGAATACTTGCTTGATATGCTTCAGAACTGTAGGAAATTAAACAGTGTGGGTAGAGCTGCCAGAAATGCTGAGTAGATCAATGAAACCAAGGAAGTAGTCACAAATAGTTCTAATCATTTAGAGCAGAAAACAGGAAAAAGTTTCAAAGCAATGAAAAGGGATATGCTATTCAATTCAACCATGCAGTCTTGGAACAATGACTATTTTTTTTATTTACTTATTTGTTTATTATTTATTTGGCTGCACCAGGTCTTGGCTGCAGCATGTGGGACCTGGTTCCCTGACCAGAGATTCAGCCCATTCCCCCTGAATTGGGAGAGCAGAGTCTTTAGCCACTGGACAACCAGAGAAGTCTGTATCCATTTTTAAAAAAGTACATTTAGATCCCTGCATTCCATTAACAACATATCGATTCTCAATGTATAAAGGACTAAATATGAAAAACAAAATTCTGGCAGCATGGGGGAAAAAAAACAGCAGAATTGCTTATAACCTCGGGGAGAAGAAGGAAACTTGCTTAAACAAGACACAAAGCAGAGAAGCAATAAAGAATAATGAATAATTCTGACTACAGAATAACTGTAATCTCCAGTTACAAGACAAGCTCAGTCTGGAACTAAATATTTTTAACACAACCAAAGAACTACATCCAACCTTTTAAAACATCCAGAGACCTCCCCTTCCCCCCATCCATTATCCCATTATGAACACAGCTCCTAAATCAGCGAGATCTTTCCTTCTCTTCCTAGGAGTCATTTTTCAAGGATACTGCTCTTGTCACTGTCCTTTACTTGCTGAGTTGTGTCAAACTCTTTGCGACCCCATGAACTGAAACCCACCAGCCTCCTCTGTCCTTGAAATTTTCCAGGCAAGAATACTGGAGTGGTGTGCCATTTCTTCCTCCAGGGGATCTTCCCAACCCAGGGACTGAACCCACATCTCCTGCATTAGCAGACAGACTCTTTACCACTGAGTCACTCGGGAAGCTTAGGTGACTCCGATAAACCCTAGACTCTAGATTATATTTAGGGGTTGGGGGAAATCCTGAACTAGAATGAGAGCCACGCAGAAGGCAGCATAGCTCAGGCAGCATGAACGTTATACTTCTGCAGGTCTGTAGGGGTGGACCTGTGCTTAGGGCAAGAGTGATGGTCCTTTTTGCCACCACTGTTGGGAGAAATAGATTGAGCTGAGCTGTCAGAAAAAGAGGCCCTACTGGATTCAGTTTTGTTTTAAAAAACCCGATGAGATGTGGCTACATATAAGTCATATTTTCCAAAGCACAAAAAATGAAAAGCAACTAAAACGGAATTTGGCTTTGATCTATCTATACCCCACAAGGAAACTTGCTGATGGATGGTCCAGGGAAGCCCAATTCATTCAAAGGTACATAAAATAAAAGGAAGTGGTGGGGTATCAAAACCAAGATGCAATCATGAAAAATAGAACAAGAGGAAAGAGGTCAATGAGACCTGTGAACAGATGAATAACACTCACCAGAAGAAGGGAAAAAGTGCTGCCAAGAAAAGAAAAATCTGTGGCCAAACATTTTATGAGGAACTTAAAGTACAAGAGCCCCTTGTATGAAACCACAGAAATATGAATGTTATACTGTCATAAACATTACACAACACACACACACGCAGGCACGCACACATACAACAAAAAGGAAAAAAGCAGAGACCTCACAGTAAAATGCTTTTTAACATCTCTAAAACCAGAAAATGTACCACTATACTCGAAAAGAACTAGACTAAACTTATCTTCCACATCAATCAGTGTAAATGAGCTAAACTCGACTTAAAAATAATTGCTTTGACTCCAAAACCAAACGGTTCAGTTCAGTTCAGTCGCTTAGTCGTGTCTGACTCTTTGCAACCCCATGAATCACAGCACGCCAGGCCTCCCTGTCCATCACCAACTCCTGGAGTCTACCCAAACTCATGTCCACTGAGTGGGTGATATCATCCAGCCATCTCATCCTCTGTTGTCCCCTTCTCCTCCTGCCCCCAATCCCTCCCAGCATCAGAGTCTTTTCCAATGAGTCAGCTCTTCCCAAGAGGTGGCCAAAGTACTGGAGTTTCAGCTTTAGCATCATTCCCTCCAAAGAAATCCCAGGGCTGGTCTCCTTGAGAATGGACTGGTTGGATCTCCTTGCAGTCCAAGGGACTCTCAAGAGTCTACTCCAACACCACAGTTCAAAAGCATCAATTCTTTGGCACTCAGCTTTCTTCACAGTCCAACTCTCACATCCATCTGCGACTACTGGAAAAACCATAGCCTTGACTGGACGACCTTTGTTGGCAAAGTAGTGTCTCTACAAATGAATATAAAAGAAAAATCTAAAACAGAACCAAAACAACTGACTATAAGAGGAAAAGAAAATGAAACAAAACCAAAAAGAGAGACTAGAGAGATCACGGTCTTAATAAGAGTTGCCGTGAAATATAGAACAAGATCAAAAATAAAAAAACTACAAGGACGAAGATTAGTACTTCAAACCCCAGAAGGTACAACTCACCACAAACATAACGTAGGAATCTCTGCGCTCTCAACAGCATGGCCACAGCATCTGTAAACAAGAAGGGCAGGAGAAATACGAAATAGGCAGAAACAAGCTATTAACCGTAGGGTGAGATGCTTAAAACAAGTTTAAAGCCTAACACAAGCAGATAAACACATGTCAAGATTTAAACGGTGTCAGATTTTATTTTCCTGGGCTCCAAAATCACTGCAGATGGTGACTGCAGCCATGAAATTAAAATACGCTTACCCTTGGAAGAAAACTTTTGGAAGAAAAGTTATGACCAACCTAGATAGCATATTCAAAAGCAGAGACATTACTTTGCCAACTAAGGTCCGTCTAGTCAAGGCTATGGTTTTTCCTGTGGTCATGTATGGATGTGAGAGTTGGACTGTGAAGAAAGCTGAGCACTGAAGAATTGATGCTTTTGAACTGTGGTGTTGGAGAAGACTCTTGAGAGTCCCTTGGACTGCAAGGAGATCCAACCAGTCCATTCTGAAGGAGATCAGCCCTGGGATTTCTTTGGAAGGAATGATGCTAAAGCTGAAGCTCCAGTACTTTGGCCACCTCATGGGAAGAGCTGACTCATTGGTAAAGACTCTGACGCTGGGAGGGATTGGGGGCAGGAGGAAAAGGGGACGACTGAGGATGAGATGCCTGGATGGCATCACTGACTCGATGGACATGAGTCTGAGTGAACTGCAGGAATTGGTGATGGACAAAGGAGGCCTGGCGTGCTGGGGTCGAAAAGAGTCAGACATGACTGAGAAACTGAACTAAAGATTTCAATGATTTAAATAACATAATAAGTTATATCTAATTTATATAGAAAAACTCAGAAAATAGTTTTAAGAAAAACCCTCTTGTCAAGTGTTTATTGATTCGTCACCAAGTCGTGTCCAACTCTGGCAACCCCATGGGTTGTCCATGGGATTTCCCAGGCAAGAATACTAGAGCAACTTGCCAGTTCCTGCTCCAGGGGATCTTCCTTGCCCAGGAATCAAACCAGAGGCTCCCACTGCAACACCTGCTTTGCAAGCAGGTTCTTTACCACTGAGCCACTGGGGAAGCCCATTGGGTTTGCCAAAAAGTTCATTCGGGTTTTTCCTGAAAAACATTAAGGAAAAATCAGAACAAACTTTTCAGTCAACCCAATACTTATAGGTCATTCATGAAAGTTAGCTATGTATTTGACCCCAAAAACCTTCATTCAGAAAGGGCCAGATGGACTACTATAGTCTGGTAGGTAGAGTCTGCCCCTGTGATCCTTACCCTGGTGCCATATGCTGGAGTCACATGGCAAAACATGTCACTGAGATGATCAGTCAAGTGACCCTAAACTAGGGAGGTTGTCCTGGATGAGTGGGCCTCTTGTAACAACATAAGCCCTGCAGAGTAACTTTTTTCCAGAGGAAGAAGAGGAAGTGGAAGAGAAGAGGGTCAGGAGAACATACAAAGCACCAAGAGAACCCTGTCGGCTGGAGAGAAGGGGTCCCAGAGAGAGCGCGACACAGAAACCAATTCTGCAAGAATCGCAGAGACTGGGAAGGGGTCCAGGGCCCCAGGTGATGAGCCTCGTGAGTCCGCAGGCAAGGAAACTGGCTGAGGCTCCAGCACTTCTGCCCTTCCGATCTGATGTGATACCTGAGGCCCTTTGAAGCTGCTAAACTTGTGGTGATTTGTTACCCGAAAATAGAAAAGGAACACACATGGCCTCCTCTGAAAAGAGGAAGGAGACTGGCTCAGGTAGAGATTTAGATACACACGCATCACTGAATTTTTAACAATGGGAATATATTCATTCCATATGCATGTTCATTTCAAAATGGTAAAAACAAATGCTAACCTCAAAACAGCGCATGAAACACTGACCAGGGTAACCTGGTTTTGCCTCGTTAAACAGGTTGTTGGTTCATCAAATTAAGACATGCGTGTTAAGTCGCTTCAGTCACATCTGACTCTGCAACCCTATGGACTGTAGCCCTCCAGGCTCCTCTGCCCATGGGATTCTCCAGCAAGAACACTGGAGTGGGCTGCCGTGTCCTCCTCCAGGGGATCTTCCCCACTCAGGGATTGAACCCACATCTTTTGTCTTCTACCTTGGCTGGCAGATTCTTTACCACTAGGACCAGCTTAAACTAGGGGCTTCCCCAGTGGCTGGGTGGTTAACAATCCGCCTTCAATACAGGAGATGCAGGTTTGATCCCTGGGTTAGGAAAATCCCCTGGAGGAGGGCATGGCAACCCACTCCAGTGTTCTTGCCTGGAGAATCCCATGGACAGAGGAGCCTGGACGCTACAGTTCATAGTATCACAAAGTGCTGGATATGACTGAGCAACTGTGCACAGCTTAAACTGGCTTTGCCTCCCTGAATAGGTTGTTAATTAATCAAACCTTGAATTATGGTACAGAAGCAGCGTGTACAAGACTGGAACCCAAGCCTCCAAGATGACCCTGGAAACAAAAGTCTTCAGTCCAGGGAACTCAAAGAATAGCAAGGTTGCCATAGGAGCCCTTTACGAAGCAAGAGGCTGGTCAGTGTGGAAAATCAGACTCTCAGCAGCACAGGAGCTTATATGGACCACTATGTGGTCAGTTGCTCAGTCATGTCTGACTCTTCAAGACCCCATGGACTGTATCCCGCCAAGCTCCTCTGTCCATGGGATCCTCCCCAGACAAGAATACTGGAGTGGGTTGCCATAAACTACTCCAGGGGATCTTCCCGACCCAGGGGTTGAAGCCACGTCTCTTGCATCTCCTGCATTGGCAGGTGGATTCTTTACCATTAGCACCACCTGGGAAGCCCATATGGACTATTAGGAACTAGCCAATAAGCTTCCAAATTTGAAATTTCCCTGATCCCTTACACTGCACCTCAAACCCAGGATGGAGCAGAGATTTGAGAGCTTTGTCGCCTGTCTGCTTGCAGATTCACCTCCACAAAGCTCTTTCTTTCTCAAAACTCTAGACCATCAGATTGGCTTCTGGGT
Organism: Aepyceros melampus; assembly: GCA_006408695.1. NCBI lineage: Eukaryota > Metazoa > Chordata > Mammalia > Artiodactyla > Bovidae > Aepyceros > Aepyceros melampus. The sequence goes on along the minus strand of SJXQ01010869.1, from coordinate 200,222 downwards.
GCCTTGGGCAGCAACACCTTGCTTAGTAACGGCTCAGATCAAGAAATTGGGTTCAACGTGAATGCTGTAGGCAGAGTGTTGAGCACAGACTGAGGAAAACGAGATAACTATCTCTCAGATTTCAAATACATATGTATATGAAGATGTCTTCAGTTGGGTCCATTTATTTTATTCTAAATCTATTGTTAAATATATGGATACTCTATAAATTTGTAAAATGGATTGATCTTTAAATGAACTAACAAGGTTTTCTCAGAATTTTTATGAGAGTACTTGAGAGTGTGGGAAATATTTCATCCAAAGAAGTAAAATGTCAATAGCAATAAGAGACTTGTCTTTCTTTTTTCTTCCAAAGAGTCAATGAGAACTGTACACACTGATTTATTTGACCACATTTTACAGTAAAATGCTGCTAAAGTAGAAACAATTGCACTTGGCCAACGTATTTTACTGCCATTTTAAGAAATCACCCACACGTGCACACACCTCGGCAATTGTAAATTACGCTGAGTATTTTCATATTCTTTACGCTTGAGTCTCAGACACCAAAATCACATCAGACAGTATTTCCACCATTCAAAAACAGCAGGAATATGTATAGTCCTGGTTAGCCCAGCCCTCCATAGCATACTGGGTGTCCCCAGGGGCTCACGGTAAAGAACCTGCCTGTCAGTGCAGGAGGTGCAGAAGACGTGGGCTCAATCCCTGAGTCAGAAGGATCCCCTCGAGGAGGGCATGACAACCCACTCCAGTATCTTGCCTGGGAAATCCCATGGACAGAGGGGCCTGGCAGGCCACAGTCCACAGGCTCACAAAGAGTCAGCCAGCACTGAAGTGATTTAGCATGCACGCATTATAGCATACCAACTTGGTAGCTTTGTGTGTGTGGTTTTTTTTTTTTATTGGAGTATAGTTGATTGACAGTGTTGTGTTAGTTTCAGGTGTACAGCAAAGTGAATCAGTTATACACACACGTATATCCGCTCCTTTTTAGATTCTTTTCCCACATTGGCCATGGCATGGAAACAACCTAAATGTCCATCAACAGAAGCATAGATAAAGAAGATGAGATACATATATACACTGGGATATCACTCAGCCATAATAAAGAATGAAATGATGCCATTGCGGTAACATGGATGGACCTAGAGAGCATCCTACTGAGTAAAGCAAGTCCCATTACTTCATGGCAAATAGATGGGGGAAAGAGGGAACAGGGACAGATTTTATTTTGGGGGGCTCCAAAATCACTACAGATGGTGACTGCAGCCATGAAAATAGAAGATACTTGCTCCTTGGAAGAAAAACTATGACAAGCCTAGATAGCACATTAAAAAGCAGAGACATACTTTGCCCACAAAGGTCTATATAGGCAAAGCTATGGTTTTTCTAGTAGTCCTGTACAGATGTGAGAGCTGGACCATAAATAAGGCTGAGCACCGAAGAATTTATGCTTTTGAACTGTGAGGCTGAAGAACACTCTTGAGAGTCCCTTGGACTGCAAGGACATCCAACCAGTCAATTTTAGTGGAAATCAACCCTGAATATTCATTGGAAGGACTGATGCTGAAGCTGAAGCTCCAATACTTTGGCCACCTGATGTAAAGAACTGAGTCACTGGAAAAGACCCTGATGCTGGGAAAGATTGAAGGCGGGAGGAGAAGGGAGTGACAGGGGATGAGACGGCTGGATGGCATCATCAACTCAATGGACATGAGTCTGAGGAATATCCAGGAGACAGTGAAGAACAGGGAAGCCAGCTTGCTGCAGTTCATGGGGTCACAAAGAGTCAGACACATCTTGACAACTAAACAATAACAAAGTCAAACAGTTCAGTCAGTTCAGTCGCGCAGTCGTGTCCGACTCTTTGCGACCCCATGAATCACAGCACGCCAGGCCTCCCTGTCCATCACCAACTCCCGGAGTTCACTCAGACTCACGTCCATTGAGTCCATGATGCCATCCAGCCATCTCATCCTCGGTCGTCCCTTTCTCCTCCTGCCCCCAATCCCTCCCAGCATCAGGGTCTTTTCCAATGAGTCAACTCTTCGCATAAGGTGCCCAAAGTACTGGAGCTTCAGTTTTAGCATCATTCCTTCCAAAGAAATCCCAGGGTTGATCTCCTTCAGAATGGACTGGTTGGATCTCCTTGCAGTCCAAGGGACTCTCAAGAGTCTTCTCCAACACCACACTTCAAAAGCATCAATTCTTCTGCGCTCAGCCTTCTTCACAGTGAATGAGAAATATCTTATAACATCCCTTATATGTGGAATCTAAAAAGGGGGGTACAAAAGAAAAAATAGAGCATTAAAAAAGGGATGCAAATGAACTTACTTACAAAACAGAAGCACAGTTATAGATGTAGAAGAAAACTATGGTTACTAGGAGCTAAGAAGGAGGGGGGATAAATTGGGAGGCTGGTAATGACATATACATGCTACTATATATCAGATATCAAATAAGGACCTACTGTATAGCACAGGGAATTCTACCACGCTTGGTAGTTTAAAAGCATCTATAATATTTTTAGAGAATTTACACTGAGTTTAAATTTATAGATTTAAATGATAACCTCACATATATTTTATGCTTCACTATTTAACAAGTCATTAATAATTTAGATTTTCAAAATACCCATACAAATAAACTTCATACAGAGACACTCTCCTCTTCATTGGGGGATGACTTTTCTCACACATAATTTCTGAAGAGCACGTTCCTAAGAGATTTCTAACAATGGTTTCTCAGTGATTCATTTTCATAGACATTATTCACATTTAATTAATGCAACTCAGTCCTTTCCGAGTTTTTTCCTCATCTAATGATTCAAGAAGGAGCCAATTTATCACCTATTCATTGATACAGGACTATTTTTCTCACACAGAAATGCTAACATAGATAATAGATCATAAACAGGGAAAAATACCTCCTTTTTTATATGAATTTTTTCCCTTTGATGAGCATTTATTAAATACGCATTACATAAAACACTGGTTTCAATGAAACAAGCCAAAACAGAAACCAAATTTCTGCTATGCTAAAACTTTTCCTTAGAAAGCATCACAGCTTTCTACATGAATCATCACTAAGCTCTATTCTGCTTTTTTTAATATTAAAGATGCGTGAGCTTTCTACTGCTGCTGTAACAAATGATCACAATCTAGTGGATTAAATAACAAAGGTGCATTATCTTCACAAGTCTCTGGGTCAAAAACCTAACACGGGTCTCACTGGGCTAAAGTTGAGGTTTCAGCAGGGTTACACTTCGTTTTGGAGGTGCAAGAGAAGAAACTGTTTTTCAGCTATAGAACTGAGGCCCCTGTGTTCTTGCTAAGTGTCAGCTAAGGGCACTTCCCAGCTTCTAGAGACCACCTACATAATTTAGTCATGGCACCTTCCTTCATCTTCAAGCCTATAAGTGAAGTGAAAGTGTTAATTGCTCAGTTATGTCCAACGCTTTGCGACCCTGTGGACTAGCCCCCCAGGCTCCTCTGTCCATGGGATTCTCCAGGCAAGAAAACTAGAGTGGGTAGCCATTCCCTTCTCCAGGGCATATTCCCCACCCGGGGATCTAACCTGGGTCTCCTGCATTACAGGCAGATTCTTTACCTTCTGAGGCATCAGGGAAGCCCTCAACGCCAGTAACAGTTGGTCAATTCCTTCTCACTCAGGTCTCCTGACCTACTCTTGTACCTCTCTTCATTATTTTTTTTAATTGGGGTATAGTTGCTTTAAAAGGTTTTGCTACTTTATGCTATACAACGACGTGAATCAGCTACATGTATACATATATCCCCTTCTTCTCAGACTTCCCTCCCACCCACCCTCCATCTCACCCCTTTAGGTCCTTACAGAGCACCGAGCTGAGGTTCCCTGTACTAAGCAATTAGAGAAAAAAAAAAGTTTTTTAAATGACTGGATAGCAAAATAACAGGAAAATGTATAAAAACCTAGGAAACAAGAATGACTAAATGATACAAATTAATGAATTAATAGAAAGTATTCCCTCAATGGCACCCCACTCCAGCATTCTTGCCTTGAGAATCCCAGGGACGGGGGAGCCTGGTGGGCTGCCGTCTATGGGGTTGCACAGAGTCAGACAGGACTGAAGCGACTTAGCAGCAGCAGCAGCAGCAGCAGCAAGTATTCCCTAGGTTTGGATATTTCCTAAGTCATTAAATATTAAGAAAAACCTGGATAAATTTGAGTTGTGCTTTCCATAGACTCCCTGGGGCTTCCTAGGTAACCCTAGAGGTAAAGAATCTACCTGCCAATGTGGGAGACCCAAGAGACATGGGTTCTATCCCTGGACCAGGAAGACCCCATGAAGAAGGAAATGGCAACCTGCTCCAGTATTCTTGCCTGGAAAATTTCACGGACAGAGGAGCCTGCTGGACTACAGTCCATGAGGTTCAGAGAGTCAGACATGACTGAGGAACTGAACACACACACACACACACACACACACACTCACACACAGGGACTCCCCACCTTACTTGTTGACTTGTCATTTCCACTTTTCCCATGACTATTTTCACAACAGGAAACCACAGTTGTATTTTCTATGAATATGTGTTCTCAGGAAAAATGAAAACCAGGACTTCCCTGGTGGTCCAGTGGTTAGGATTCCCTGTTTCCACTGCAGGAGGTAGGGGTTGGATCCCTGGTCAGGGACCTCAGATCTCACACACCACATAGTACATCCATTAAAAAAAAAAAAGAGGGAAAAAATGAGCATCAAACTATTTATTGGCTATATTTTAGATTTCATTGATAGCTGAATGTGGAGACCTAGTTCTCTCTTGATAAAAGCAAGCATGTCTTATACCTGGTATCTAGTAAGCACTTAGCAAATTGGTCAAATACATGAATCAAATAGACATTCTGTGATGAAATCTAAAGTCATAGAACTTATCTAACATCATTGAACTTATCTAACATCATTCAGGATAGCCTACAGGAATTATCTTTACCCCTGTTTTATTTTTTTTTTCTTCTCCATATCAGTTCAGTTCAGTTCAGTCGCTCAGTCGTGTCCGACTCTTTGCGACCCCATGAATCGCAGCACGCCAGGCCTCCCGTCCATCACCATCTCCCGGAGTTCACTCAGACTCATGGTCATCGAGTCCGTGATGCCATCCAGCCATCTCATCCTCGGTCATCCCCTTCTCCTCCTGCCCCTAATCCCTCCCAGCATCAGAGTCTTTTCCAATGAATCAGCTCTTCCCATGAGGTGGCCAAAGTACTGGAGCTTCAGCTTTAGCATCATTCCCTCCAAAGAAATCCCAGGGTAGATCTCCTTCAGAATGGACTGGCTGGATCTCCCTGCAGCCCAAGGGACTCTCAAGAGTCTTCTCCAACACCACAGTTCAAAAGCATCAATTCTTCGGCACTCAGCCTTCTTCACAGTCCAACTCTCACATCCATACATGACCACAGGAAAAACCATAGCCTTGACTAGACGGACCTTAGTCGGCAAAGTAATGTCTCTGCTTTTGAATATACTATCTAGGTTGGTCATAACTTTTCTTCCAAGGAGTAAGCGTCTTTTAATTTCATGGCTGCAGTCACCATCCACAGTGATTTTGGAGCCCAAAAAAATAAAGTCTGACACTGTTTCCACTGTTTCCCCATCTATTTCCCATGAAGTGATGGGGCCAGATGCCATGATCTTCGTTTTCTGAATGTTGAGCTTTAAGCCAACTTTTTCACTCTCCTCTCTCACTTTCAACAAGAGGCTTTTTAGCTCCTCTTCACTTTCTGCCATAAGGGACACACTACTATATATAAAATAAATAATCAACAAGGACGTACTGCATAGCACACAGAGCTCTACTCAATATACTCTGTAATGATCTATACGGGAAGAGAATCTAAAAAAGAGTGGATATGGGTATGTGTATAACTGATTCACTTTGCTGAATAGCCAAAACTAATACAACATTGTAAATCAATTTTACTCCAAAAAAATTAATTTTAAATGAAGTTATGCTTGTACTTTTCATGCTGTTCATGGGGTTCTCAAGGCAAGAATACTGAAGTGGTTTGCCATTCCCTTCTCCGGTGGACCACGTTTTGTCAGCCTGCTTATTTAACTTATATGCCAAGTACATGATGCAAAATGCCAGGCTGAATGAAGCACAAGCTGGAATCAAGATAGTTGGGGGAAATATCAATAACCTTAGATATGCAGATGACACTACCATTATGGCAAAAAGTGATGAAGAACTAAAGAGCCTCTTGATGAAAATGAAAAAAGAGAGTGGAAAAGTTGGCTTAAAACTCAACATTCAGAAAGCCAAGATCATGGCATCTGGTCCCATCACTTCATGGCAAATAGATGGGGAAACAGTGGAAACAGTGGCTGACTTTATTTTCTTGGGCTCCAAAATCACTGAAATTAAAAGACTCCTTGGAAGAAAAGCTATGACCAACCTAAACAGCATATTAAAAAGCGGAGACATTACTTTGCCAACAAAGTTCTGTCTAGTCAAAGCTATGGTTTTCCCAGTAGTCATGTATGGATGTGAGAGTTGGACTATAAAGAAAACTGGATGTGAGAGTTGGACTGTGAAGAAGGTTGAGCACAGAAGAACTGATGCTTTTGAACTGTGGTGTTGGAGAAGACTCTTGAGAGTCCCTTGGACTGCAAGGAGATCCAACCAGTCCATTCTGAAGGAGATCAATCCTGGGATTTCTTTGGAAGGAATGATGCTAGAACTGAAGCTCCATTACTTTGGCCACCTCATGCGAAGAGTTGACTCATTGGAAAATACCCTGATGCTGGGAGGGATTGGGGGCAGGAGGAGAAAGGGACGACTGAGGATGAGATGGCTGGATGGCATCACGGACTCAATGGACGTGAGTCTGAGTGAACTCCGGGAGTTGGTGATGGACAGGGAGGCCTGGCGTACTGCGATTCATGGGGTACCGAAGAATTGATGCTTTTGAACTGTGGTGTTGGAGAAGACTCTTGAGAGTCCCTTGGACTGCAAGGAGATCCAACCAGTCCATTCTGAAGGAGATCAACCCTGGGATTTCTTTGGAAGGAATGATGCTAAAACTGAAGCTCCAGTACTTTGGCCACCTTATGCGAAGAGTTGACTCATTGGAAAATACCCTGATGCTGGGAGGGATTGGGGGCAGGAGGAGAAAGGGACGACCGAGGATGAGATGGCTGGATGGCATCACGGACTCAATGGACGTGAGTCTGAGTGAACTCCGGGAGTTGGTGATGGACAGGGAGGCCTGGCGTACTGCGATTCATGGGGTCGCAAAGAGTCGGACACGACTGCACAACTGAACTGAACTGAACTGAGTGCCAAAGAATTGATGCTTTTGAACTGTGGTGTTGGAGAAGACTCTTGAGAGTCCCTTGGACTGCAAGGAGATCCAACTAGTCCATTCTAAAGGAGATCAGTCCTGAATATTCATTGGAAGGACTGATGCTGAAGCTGAAACTCCAATACTTTGGCCACCTGATGTGAAGAACTGACTCACTGGGAAAGACCCTGATGCTGGGAGGGATTGGGGGCAGGAGGAGGACACTCCATCTGTCCATGGAGATGCCATCCAGCCATCTCCAGAGACTAATGGAGTGAGTTGCCATTTCCTTCTCCAGGGGATCTTTCCATCCCAGGGATCAAACCCACATCTCCTTCACTGGCAGGCAGATTCTTTACTACTGCACCACCTGGGAAGGTTGCCAGTTTACAAAAAATGCAATAAAAGGAGGTATGCCTGCAAAGAGAAGGTATGCCTGTAAAAGGAACCAGAACAAAAAAGAGGTCATACGATTCTATTAAAAAAAAAAAACTCTAAATAATATAAGCAGAGAGTGAAGAGAGTGGAGACGGGGAGGATGGGGAAGAAGGTGTTTCTAAGGGGCTGTAGGGTGATGTGTCTGCTTGTAATTTTGATTGTGGTGATGGTTTTGAAAGTGTATATGTATGTAAGTAAAAACTTATCAAACAGTATGCTTTAACTATGTGTGGTTCACTATATGTCAATTCAGTTCAGTTCAGTTCAGTTGCTCAGTCGTGTCCGACTCTGCGACCCCATGAATCGCAGCACGCCAGGCCTCCCTGTCCATCACCAACTCCCGGAGTTCACTCAGACTCACGTCCATCAAGTCAGTGATGCCATCCAGCCATCTCATCCTCTGTCATCCCCTTCTCCTCCGTCCCCAATCCCTCCCAGCATCAGTCTTTTCCAATGAGTCAACTCTTTGCTTGAGGTGGCCAAAGTATTGGAGTTTCAGCTTCAGCGTCATTCCTTCCAAAGAAATCCCAGGGCTGATCTCCTTCAGAATGGACTGGTTGGATCTCCTTGCAGTCCAAGGGACTCTCAAGAGTCTTCTCCAACACCACACTTCAAAAGCATCAATTCTTCGGCACTCAGCTTTCTTCACAGTCCAACTCTCACATCCATACATGACTACTGGAAAAACCAAGCCTTGACTAGACGGACCTTTGTTGGCAAAGTAATGTCTCTGCTTTTCAATATGCTTTCTAGGTTGGTCATAACTTTCCTTCCAAGGAGTAAGCGCCTTTTAATTTCATGGCTGCAATCACCATCTGCAGTGATTTTGGAGCCCAAAATAAAATCTGACACTGTTTCCCCATCTATTTCCCATGAAGTAATGGGGCCAGATGCCATGATCTTCGTTTTCTGAATGCTGAGCTTTAAGCCAACCTTTTCACTCTCCTCTTTCACTTTCATCAAGAGGCTTTTTAGTTCCTCTTCACTTTCTGCCATAAAGGTTGTGTCGTCTGCATATCTGAGGTTACTGATATTTCTTCCGGCAATCTTGATTCCAACTTGTGCTTCTTCCAGCCCAGCGTTTCTCATGATGTACTCTGCATAGAAGTTAAATAAGCAGGGTGACAATATACAGCCTTGACGTACTCCTTTTCCTATTTGGAACCAGTCTGTTGTTCCATGTCCAGTTCTAACTGTTGCTTCCTGACCTGCATATAGGTTTCTCAAGAGGCAGGTCAGGTGGTCTGGAATTACCATCTCTTGAAGAATTTTCCACAGTTTATTGTGATCCACACAGTAAAAGGCTTTGGCATAGTCAATGAAGCAGAAATAGATGTTTTTCTGGAACTCTCTTGCTTTTTCAAATACACCTCAACAAAGCTGTTTAAAAACATGATAAATGACATTGAAGTGTTCGAAAGAAGGATTGGAAGATAACATCACGGAAAGTTCCCTAAAGAAGAACAGCAATAATAAGAATTAAGAAATTCTAAGAGTCAATACTGGTGGTTCAAGATCTGAGAAACAGAAGCTCCAGAAAAAGAAAACAGAAACAAACCAAAGGGAAAAAATTGTCAAAGAAATGATAAATGTGACCATATTTGGAAAAGGAGTCTGTGCAATTGCAATGACAAAATTATTCTGCCCAAGTGAACACTAAAGACCATCACAGTGTCCTTATAAGAGGGAGGTAGAGGGAGAGTAGACACAGAGAACGCCCTGGAGGATGGGGTTGTGGGGGGCAGGGGCGGTGACGGGAGGGATGTGGCCAGAAGCCAAGGAAACCAAGGGATGTGGACAGCCGCTGGGAGCTGAGGAGGGAGCAGAGCCTGACGGACGGACACCTTGATTTCAGACTTCTTGCTTCTAGAACTGAGAAAGAATACATTTCCATTGTTTTAAGCCACCAAAAAAGACTCTTGAGAGTCCCTTGGACAGCAAGGAGATCAAACCAGTCAATCCTAAAGGAAATCAGCCCTGAATATTCACTGGAAGGAATGATGCTGACGCTGAAGCTCCAATACTTCGTCCACCTGACGCAAAGAACTGACTCACTGGAAAAGACTCTGATGCTGGGAAAGACTGAAGGCAGGAGGAGAAGGGGACGACAGAGGACACATGATTGGATAACATCACTGACTCAATGGATATGAAATTGAGCAAACTCCAGGAGACAGTAAAGGACAGGGATACCTGACATGCTGTGGTCCATGGGGTCACAAAGAATGGGACACGACTTGGCAGCTGAACAACAGCAAGCCCCTATGGTTGGGGAATTTGTTACAGCACCCACAGGATGATAAATCTAATGAAATCTAATCAAGATGCCACCGTTGTCTACCAGGAACAACATTCCACATCAGAGGCAGAGGAACATGGAAACTGAGGGTCGATGGAACAACCTTTTTCATATCTTCATATTGGAAGGAACTGGGGAGACAGAGCAAGAGAAGTTATATAGTGAAGCCCAAAGATGGGGGGATGTGCAGTGGATGTCAGGCTGAACGCAGACAGCAGCACAGGCAAAGGCCCTGGGGTATAACATGTGACGAGGATTGGCCTACGCATGACGTGTCTGCGGGAGGCGGTAGGGTCATGAGCATGTTTATTCTTGCTGGTCTCCCCCAATCTCGGGACACCCTTGCTAGATTTAGGGGATTCCCCCCGCCCCCGCATTGAGTTTCGGAAATGGCAAATGCTTTCACAGCCTCTCCTGCAACAGGGAGCAGGTGAGTACTGGGCCATGAGTCACAAATGGGCCTTTGAATCAGAAGCTGGTGAGGATCTGGGAACCCCTCCCAGGACAGGCCTGAAGCTACACCAGCTCCTGGAGGCCCTGGGGTCCAGTGCCAGGCCTGGGACATCAGCAGTGTGGTCTGTGCTCATGGAGGGCAGGAGAGCAGCAACGTGGTCTGGGCCCATGGAGGAGTGGACGAGGGGGTGTCCACACAGGCGCAGTTCCAAGAGGGCTTTGTGGCATCGTCCCTGGCTGGACTTCTAAGCCCACCCCTGACCCCTTCTCTAGACTTGAGCCACCTACTCATGGCCTCGGGGGCACAGACTTGCACCCAAGATCAGTCTCCTGTGGGTGGTCTCCCAGGCTCTGTGTGCACGGAGGGCTTGGCGGGGCAGAAGAGAAGGCATCTGCTTATTCAACCAGCAACTGTTTATCACCCATTTCCCTTGCGCCGGGCACTGTGTCAGCCTCAATAATTTGATATGATTCACTTTGGCTTCCATTAGGTTGCCAAAAAAAGAAAACCACCCTCAAATAAACTCTGGAGTTAAAAATATAACCTCAGGAAAGGAAAAGGTCACCTGCTCACTTTCTGAATCACTCAGGTCTGGGAGGAGAACGCGGACCATTTCCCGAAAGGGTGGCCGGCCTCCGCCCCCACCATGTCTGCTGGGGGGGCCCTGGCCTATTTCTGGCATTAGGGAGCCCTGACCCTGCTCCACTCCACACCCTTGGAGTTCACGGCAGGGAACATTTGGGAAGGCAGTGCCTATTCATGGAGCCATAACAGCAGGACGAACTCGGTCATGTCACCCTGATGCTGGGGGTGGCGGAGGGTTCCCTCTCCAGGACGCAGAGCACACCTCCCCCATATCTCCAGAACGTCTGCTTTTCTGACCCACCGAGAAACATGGGACCCTCAAGGATGGACCGGACGACTAAAGCATCCCCTCTGGACCTGTTTCTCCACTGCCCCTGAAGGGGGCCCCAGCTCCCACGTTGTCTCATGGACCCTCCAACATCCAGGCGCCCACCCTGCCCACCTGAGGACATATCTTCTGCCCACCTTCTGCCTTTCTCAGAGGGTGCTGCGTGGATCCCAGGGCGCTGGGATGTCCTGAGATGGCTTCAGGTCCTGCTCTCCTAGGACAGGACCCTTCCCCTTCTGTTGATAATTCTAGTGATAACTCTCCCCCATGGGGCTGTGAGGAGGAGGCCACAGGAGGAAGCAGGTGGGGGAGACCCCCCTAAGGGGAGGGCGGGGATGGGAAGCTGTTAATCTTGACCACGGGAAAGCAGAGACCAGCCTCACTAGCTCTGGGAGCCCTGGGTTGGCACAAGGGACAGAACTGGCCTCAGGGAAGGTTTGGGGGACAGACAGATGAATGGACAGATGGACAGATGAGTGAGAATTCTGGGGGAGACCCCAAGGCACGGTGGAAAAGATCTAGATTGAGAGTCAGAAACTGGCTTCTCTGCCATCAGCAGCCCTCCTTCATCTGTTCAGTGAGTGTTTTCTGAGCACCTAGAACCTGCCTGCTGGCAGACTGGTGAGTAGTGTAGACACGGCCCTGCCCTCATGAGCTATGAGTTCACGGCACAGGACACGCAACCACACACACACACACACACACACACACACCTTTGCACCTTGTGGGTGTCCCGCAGAAGAGCCCCGAGGCTTCAGACAGGAAGGGGGCAGAGAGAACCCCTTGAGGAGGAGCCACTATGGCTGCAACTTGGGGAGGAGAGCAGCTGGCCCTGGGAGAAGAGGGAAGAACATTTCCGGGGAGGAGCGGGCCTGCCAGTGTCCCATGGCTGGGAGGCGCTGGTGAGCGAGAGGTCTGGAGCCTATTTTTTGCTAGATGCAATGGAAGTGGCCATCAGAGAGTGATTTCACCTGCTTTAAAATCCCTCTGTTTGCAGAGGCACATGGACATGGGGGACGGGGCAGATGTCGGGAGGGTGAGGGGACTGAGAGTGACGTTGACACCTATAGACTACCATGTGTAACACAGATAGCTGGTGGGAAGCTGCGGTAGAGCACAGGGAGCTCAGCTCAGGGTTCTGTGATGACCTAGAGGGGTGGGATGGGGTAGGAGTGTGGGAGGGAGGCTCAAGACGGAGGGGACGTGTATACGGTTATGACGGATTCGCGCTGTTGTACAGCAGAAACCAACAAGACACTGTAAAGCAATTAGACTCCAATAAAATCAGTTCAGTCCAGCTCAGTGGTTCAGTTGTATCTGACTCTTTGCAACTTCATGGACTGCAGGCCTGCATGGATGCCAGGCCACCCTGTCCATCACCAACTCCTGGAGTTAACTCAGACTCATGCATCGAGTCAGTGATGCTATCCAGCCATCTCATCCTCTGTCGTCCCCTTCTCCTCCCGCCTTCAATCTTTCCCAACATTAGGGTCTTTCCAAGTGAGTCAATTCTTTGCATCAGGTGGCCAAAGTATTAGAGTTTCAGCTTCAGCATCAGTCCTTCCAATCAGTTCAGTTCAGTTGCTCAATCGTGTTCGGCTCTTTGAGACCCCATGAATCACAGCACGCCAGGCCTCCCTGTCCATCACCAACTCCCAGAGTTCACTTAGACCCAGTCCATCAAGTCAGTGATGCCATCCAGCCATCTCATCCTCGGTCGTCCCCTTCTCCTCCTGTCCCCAATCCCTCCCAGCATCAGTCTTTTCCAATGAGTCAACTCTTCGCATGAGGTGGCCAAAGTACTGGAGTTTCAGCTTTAGCATCATTCCTTCCAAAGAAATCCCAGGGCTGATCTTCAGAATGGACCGGTTGGATCTCCTTGCAGTCCAAGGGACTCTCAAGAGTCTTCTCCAACACCACAGTTCAAAAGCATCAATTCTTTGGCGCTCAGCTTTCTTCACAGTCCAACTCTCACATCCATACATGACCACAGGAAAAACCATAGCCCTGACTAGACAGACCTTAGTCGGCAAAGTAATATCTCTGCTTTTCAATATGCTATCTAAGTTGGTCATAACTTTTCTTCCAAGGAGTAAGTGTCTTTTAATTTCATGGCTGCAATCACCATCTGCAGTGATTTTGGAGCCCAAAAAAATGAAGTCTGACACTGTTTCCACTGGAAATAGATGGAGAACATCTATTTCCCGTGAAGTGATGGGACCAGATGCCATGATCTTCGTTTTCTGAATGTTGAGTTTAAGCCAACTTTTTCACTCTCCTCTTTCACTTTCATCAAGAGGCTTTTTAGTTCCTCTTCACTTTCTGTCATAAGGGTGGTGTCATCCATCCAATAATATAAATAAATAAAATCAGCAGTTGCCAGAGAGCAAAGGAGGGGAGGGCTGATGGCAAAGTAGCCCACAGGCAATGTGCAGGGTGACTGAATCGTTCCATGGGGCTTCAGGGTAGTGGATGCAAGAATCTGACTTTGTCAAAACTCACAGAACCAGACACCACAGAGAGGAAACTTTACTGCGTGCAATTTTTTTTTAAGTTTTCTATTAAAAAAAAAAAAAGATCCCTTTGGCAACTGCAAAGAGAAGGGTGGGAGGGGCAGGAGGGGAAGTGGAAAACAGGCCGGCCAGCAGCAGTGGTCTCGGTGAGGGTGGATGGGTCTGGGCTGGTGGTGGTTCAGGCCTTGATGTCTGGGAACCTGCTTCCTCACTGGACACAGGGGGTAATGGTTCCCACCTTGGAGCTGACCACGTGGGTTGGAGACATCTCCTGTCACCTGCCAGGAGGGCCCTGCCAGGAGCAAGGTGCTGATTAAACTTGGGAGCCTGGCTGACTGTGCTTTACCTGAGGACGGCTGGGGCTGTCTGGCCAGGGTGAGGGTGGGGGCTGGGAGCTGCCAGGGATTGCCTTAGGAAAACAGACTTGAAGGTGAACCAAGCAGGAATCACTCAACAGTGAAGGGCACTGGCTGGAGGCCCCCGGGCAGAGGAATGTGGACCAGAACGTTATGTATTCAGTTTCTGTCTCGCCGGGAGGCCAGGGCACGAGTTGGGGTGCATTCAGGATCTGAAGGCCTGAGCAGAGAAGGATGGGGAGCAGAAAGCCTGGCTCTCGGGGGCCGTCCACTGGGAGATGGAGCTCCCATCTGCAGGCCACAGTGCAGTGGACCCTGGATTCTGCTCCAACTCAGCCCCCTTCTCACTGGGGGACCTTGGGCAGCTCACTCAACCTCTCTGCTTCGTTATAAGCCTCCGATGAGTAGAACATGGGAAGACACCTCGGTGAACTGACAATACTCGAACCAAGTGGATGAAGTGAAATGGAGGCTGATGCTGATGTTGATCAAGGGTCAGCCCGTGAGCTGGGAGAAACTTGAGTTGTTACCGAATGCAAATTCACATGCCCGTCACTCAGGGAGGCCAGACAAACCAAACTGTCAGAATCTGGAGCAGAGAAAGGTTTATTGCAGGGCTGAGTAAGGAGAACAAGTGACTCCTGCCTGCCCAAACCCCAAACACTCTGACGAGTTTCAGCAAAGAATCTGTTTCTCTGAGAGCAGCAATCTACAGTTTTTTGTGCCTACTTTAAAAAAAAATTTTTTTTTATGTTGGAGTCTAGTTGTTTAACAATGCTGTGTTAGTTTCAGGAGTACAGTAAAGTGATTCGGCTATACATATAAATGCAACTATTCTTTTTCAAATTATTTCCCTATTAGGTTATTACAGAATACTGAGCAAAGTTCCCTGTGCTATCCAGGGCAAAGCATTTTTAAAGGCCCGGTGAGGGACGGGTGTCTGAGAGTCTGTGATCAGCTCACACACAGTTCTCTGATTGGTTGATGGTGAGGTGACAGGGCAGTGTCACAGGGTTAATCCGATCAGTCCTTGCTGCTGCTGCTGCTGCTAAGTCACTTCAGTCGTGTCCGACTCTGTGCAACCCCATAGACAGCAACCCACCAGGCTCCCTCGTCCCTGGGATTCTCCAGGCAAGAACACTGGAGTGGGTTGCCATTTCCTTCTCCAATGCGTGAAAGTGAAAAGTGAAAGTGAAGTCGCTCAGTCGTGTCTGACCCTCAGCGACCCCCATGGACTGCAGCCTTCCAGGCTCCTCCGTCCATGGGATTTTCCAGGCAAGAGTACTGGAGTGGGGTGCCATTGCCTTCTCCCGATCAGTCCTTAGGTGCCAGTAGATCCGGGGGCCTATGAGCTTGGGGTCATCCAAGGGCAGTGTCACAGGGTTAATCCGATCAGTCCTTGCTGCTGCTGCTGCTGCTAAGTCACTTCAGTCGTGTCCGACTCTGTGCAACCCCATAGACAGCAACCCACCAGGCTCCCTCGTCCCTGGGATTCTCCAGGCAAGAACACTGGAGTGGGTTGCCATTTCCTTCTCCAATGCGTGAAAGTGAAAAGTGAAAGTGAAGTCGCTCAGTCGTGTCTGACCCTCAGCGACCCCCATGGACTGCAGCCTTCCAGGCTCCTCCGTCCATGGGATTTTCCAGGCAAGAGTACTGGAGTGGGGTGCCATTGCCTTCTCCCGATCAGTCCTTAGGTGCCAGTAGATCCGGGGGCCTATGAGCTTGGGGTCATCCAGTAGTTAATTTCTTCCATTCCGTGGTGGTTTTAGCATCTGGAAAACCCAGGAAATGTGCATCAGGTACTGGTATCCGGCTGCTTCAAACAGGAGCTACAGCAAAGGACACAGGGGCGCTATCTGCCCAGGGAGCCCCTGCAGGGCCCTGCTTGGTTTTAGAATGCCCCCTGGGGCCCAACCCTTCCCCGCCCCAGCAGCACCAGTGCACGAAGTGTGTGAACCTGTGAGGACCAGCAAGACGCAACTACTGCGAAACTGTCTGGCTCCTCCTGCAAAAGCCAAGTGCAGAATCACCACGGTGCCTGGCACCTCCTCTTCTGAGTATGTGCTAAAGATTGAGCATAGGAACCCAAACGAATACTCCTCCGTGAATGCTCATGGCAGCCTTATTCACAGCAGGCGAAAGGAAGAAACAGCCCCAAAGTCCACCTGGGGGGAGAAGGGGCAGATGGATGTGGTCCAGATTCAATGAAACATTGTTGAGCCACAAACAAAAATGAAAGATTGACACGTGCTGCCAGGCAGCTGAGTCTCAAAAACATGGCACAGCATGTAAGAAAGCATGTGAACGTGTTAGCTGCTCAGTCATGTCTGACTCTTTGTGACCCCATGGACTGTAGCCCTCCAGGCTCCTCTGTCCCTGGAATTCTCCAGGCATGAATACTGGAGTGGGTTGCCATTCCCTTCGCCAGGGGAGCTTTCTGACCCTGGAATCGAACCCAGGTCTCTCGCATTGTAGGTGGATTCTTTACTATCTGAGCCACCAGGGAAGCCCAGAGTGTAAGAAGTCAGGCCCAAAAGACTACAAATTATAGGATTCCATTTCTATTAAATATCCATAATAGGTAAATTCAAGGACACTGCTCCCAGAATAAATCTTCTCTCTGAGCATCAGTCTCTTGATCAGGGGTGCAGGGTGGGAAGGGGAAAGGAGGGGCCCCAGCTCAGTGCCAGACTGGTGGGTACATGCCAGCCCGATGGGCACCAGGCCAGTTAATCAGACAGCCCGCTGCCAAGACGGGGGTGGAACGCACTCCCAGGTTCTCTGGGAGGCATGAGGACCCTGCAAGCAGAGCCAGCTGCCCAGGGACCATGGCTCAGCACTTGGTCCCAAGGAGAAGAGGGGCCAGGGGTGCTAGGAACCAGCCTGGGCTGCTCACCTGAGGCTTTCCCAAACTCAGCGGCCCCGACAGCAGGAAGTGAGCAATCACCTCAAGACCTAAGAGCGGCGTCAGCCCCAGGGCCAAGGACAGAGTTAGGAAGCAGCGCTGCCATGATGACTGGCAACCAAGACCCCCTCCCTAAACCAAACCCGGGGGCTGACAACCTGCCGGCCCAGCAGGACCAGGCCCTGGTCCACCTCCCAGGACAACAGGGAGGGAGACAGACAGACAGGCAGAAAGACTGGCTGTCCTGTGCACGAGCTCCCTCCACCTCCTTCCCCACATTCCTCTCTGTTCTCAGCTCTGAAGGTCTTTGCACCAGAAATAGTAAGGATTTCACTCATTCCCTAAATCTGAGTAAGGGGTGTGGGAAAGTCCAGTGGGACAAAAGTTGTGGGAAAAACTCCCATATCGAAAAGTTAAATAAAAACAGATGAGCTTGTTTTCTGCTGTGTTTCCACTGTTCTGGAAAGAAAAAAAAATACACATGCGCATATAAGTCATAAAACACAAATGGCGCCCTTCCGGTGATTTCACAAATGAGCTGAAAGGACTGATATTTGCACTTCAAGCTGAGCAGTATAAAGGTGAATGGTAAAATGCATATTAACAAACTAAATTTTTAGTTTTCCTTTACCAAGGAGGACAACAAACAGCTAGTAACTCATCACTGGGTGGTGGGCAGTTCAGAGCTGAAAAGTGACCCCTGGCGGTACCTCTGCTTCCTGTAGCATTGTAGGGGCTCCTGGATATCAGGGGACAGAGGCAGAACATGTGGGGTTGGGGTGGCTACACACTGCCTGGACACACTCTGCAGGGTCCATTAGCATGGGGATCAGTGCCAACCACTCCACATTATAGGCTTTGTGCATGCTTTGCTCTAAAGCAGAATGTGTGCTCACCCAGTTTTTCAGGACTGGTCTGCCTGGGGTGTGGGGCTTCCTCAGTGACTCAGTGGTAGAGAATACACCTGCCCATGCAAGAGCCGCAAGAGATATGGTTCAATTCTTGGCTCAGGAAGTCCCGCTGGAGGAGGGCATGGCAACCCCCTCTAATATTTTTGCCTGAAAAATCCTATGGACAGAGGACCCTGGCAGGCTTCAGTCCATGGGGTCGCAGAGTCAGACATGACTGAAGCAACTTAGCACACAAGCATTCACTGCCTGGGATGTGCCGAGTGGCTGCTGAGAACAGAGGTTGCTTCTGGTCAAGACTGTAGAGTTCTAGGCAAAAGCACAGCCCACTCCTGAAGGCAGATGGAAAAGGACCTTACTGGGGACAGGACTGAGGACCTCAGACTCAAACATAGACCTTTGTAGAGACTGTTCCGCAACACTGGGTTAGAGAGGCAGACACATATAAACAAACGTGTGTGTACATGTCATAGCCTGCTTTGTGCTGTTCTGTTCTATGAGGTCTTTTCTCCATCGCATAGAAAAGGTTAGATTTGGGGGCTTTTGCCCAAAAACTGAGCTGTGCCTTCCTTTCCTCAGCAGGAGCTTACAGTGGGCCCGCTATGCTCTAGATAACGAATAGTGATAAATAAGACAGGAGCCCCTGCCTTGTGGGGTTCATGTCCGAGGACCATGGACAAAAACCCCAGAGCTGTGAAGGAAGACAGTCAGGCTGCTGAGTGCAGGAGGGGAACTGTCCCCACCAGGCACATCAGGGAAAGGCCCCATAAGCAGCCCCTAAGAGAAGAGTGGACGTTTCCCAAGAAAGGGCGCTCCTGGCAGAGAGCACTGCAGGTATGTTTCAGCTGCCATCTGCCACACTCGGGAGCCTCAGGTGACTCCATGATGCTGGAGCTTAGGCTTGGACATGAGCTAGAGAGGCCTGCGGTGGGTTTTTCCAAGCCACAGAGGGGCCCTGGTTGAATGCAGAGACTTGTCCAGGTCACGCAGGAGGAACTTGGTCCCTGCTCTGTTCTCCCTGAAAACAGCCGCTGGCTGAAGCCAGAGTCCAGGCAGGGCTGAGCCCTACTGTGCCCCGAGCCAAGCAGATGAGTGCAAAGAGGTATAAGAAGTCAGGGGTGCCAAATTTCACAGGAAAGGTTTCATCAAGTTTTCTCAAAGCAAAAATGAAGTGCTGATTCAGATATAAATGAGTGTGGGTTCTGACTGAGTCCGTGAGAAGTTCATTTTCAAATGGTTCCCAACCCAAGCTCTGCCCCTGGGCAGGGGACTGGCCTCAGTGATAGGCTTGGAGCCACTTTTCACCTCTGTACCCCAATACTGAATTAATTCTCAGAGACAGAATTTTGAGTGAATTTAAAAAAAAAGCTTTATTGATTTGCCAGGCCAAGAGGGTATTTGCAGGCTAATACCCTCAAAACTATGTGCCCCCAAGCCCTGGGGGTTTGTGAGGAGTTTTATAGTCAAGGGGCTGGGTTGCTGACAAGGATGAGGGTGCGTGCAGGGCCCACATTTCTTCAATCCAGAAACCATCTGGTAATGAAGGATGAGCTGTGGCCATCTCTGGAATGAAGAGGGCTTCATCAAGTGGTTAACATCTTCCATCTGGTGGGGATTTTTGTTCTGCTGAAAAGGCTTAAAGATACAGTACATGTGTCTCTTGAAGGGGAACTGGGACCCTGCCCCAGGGTTGCACTATTGTTTCTTGACTGCTCTTCCCTTGTCTCTTCATTCCCTGATCAGCATGCTTGAACGTACCCTTTGGAACTCAGGGAAGGGGACACAGAAAGGCTTTTGTGCCCAAGAGCCCCGCAGGGTCCTGCTCGGTTTCAGGCTTCTCCCAGGCATGGGAGCATCAGCTCATTCACTTCTGCCTGTGGCATGTCTGATAAATGAGTGGATGGATGGGAGGGTGGGTGGTTGGATGGGAGGACAGGTGAATGGGTAGATACAAGTTGGATGAATGGAAGAGTGAGTGATTATTTTACAAGATTTTAGGATTCTTTTGCTAGGGAGAGACCATACAATGACACTCAGATAGATGAAAAGCAGCATCTTTTGTTACTTACAGCTCCAAAGGAGAGAGGGCTTCCAGGCAGGGCCACACAGGGGTTGTTCCAGGGACACGGAAGCAGCAAGCTGGTGCTATAAGAGAGCTTATGTCCAGCAAGCAGGATGGGTTAGGCAGCTTTCTCAGGCTCCCTGTGGATTGGCTAATCTGAATGATTTTGCAAGTTCCGGGGCATGGGGTTGTCTGTAGGCACCTGGCCCCAGTCTGATTAGGGCGGGCACAGAGTGGTCTGAAGCGTGAGAGCCTGATAAAACAAGCGACGGGAGTGTGATCCTAGCTGTTCAAGAAGAACTGCCAGGCTGCCAGCCAGGACTTCAAAACCAAGTCAAGATCACATCCCCTTTCCCCTACCAACAAGCTATGTTACAGTGGTGGACGGAGATTTCTACAGACAGACGGATGTCTGCTGGAGCTCTCTCAGTCAACAGTGTTTGCAGAAGCATTGGCACTGGGTTCAGGCCTTTGGGGATTTTTTACCCGTAAATGAAGAACCCTATGACCAGTGCATTTTCTTGGCAAAACTCTATTAGTCTTTGGCCTGCTTCATTCCGCATTCCAAGGCCAAATTTGCCTGTTACTCCAGGTGTTTCTTGACTTCCTACTTTTGCATTCCAGTCCCCTATCATGAAAAGGACATCTTTTGGGGGTATTAGTTCTAAAAGGTCTTGTAGGTCTTCATAAAACCGTTCAACTTCAGCTTCTTCAGCATTACTGGTTGGGGCATAGATTTGGATAATTGTGATATTGAATGGTTTGCCTTGAAGACGAACAGAGATCATTCTGTCATTTTTGAGTTTGCATCCAAGTACTGCATTTCGGACTCTCTTGTTGACCATGATGGCTACTCCATTTCTTCTGAGGGATTCCTGCCTGCAGTAGTAGATATAATAGTCATCTGAGTTAAATTCACCCATTCCAGTCCATTTTAGTTCGCTGATTCCTAGAATGTCGATATTCACCCTTGCCATCTCTTGTTTGACCACTTCCAATTTGCCTTGATTCATGGACCTGACATTCCAGGTTCCTATGCAATATTGCTCTTTACAGCATCGGATCTTGCTTCTACTCACAGAAAACTAGTCAATCGAATCACACTAGGACCACACCCTTGTCTAACTCAGTGAAACCAAGCCATGCCTGCGGGGCAACCCAAGATGGGTGGGTCATGGTGGAGAGGTCTGACAGAATGTGGTCCACTGAAGAAGGGAATGGCAAGCCACTTCAGTATTCTTGCCTTGAGAACCCCATGAACAGTATGAACAGTATTCATAGTAGCCAAAAATGAAAAACAACCAGATGTTCCTGAGCAGCAGGTAAACAGAGCATGCGCACTGTGGAATTTCCTTGGCAACAGAATGAATAAACAACCAATACATGTGCAACTAGAATGAATCTCCAGGGAATCATGCCAAGTGGGAAAAAGCTCTGGTTACCTACCTACTATATGAGTTCATTTACATGACATTCTTGACAGCAACATTATAGGAACAGAGAATATACAGTGGATTAGCAATTGCCCCAGGTGAAGGACTGGGCGTGGGAGGTGTGCTAAGTGGTGTGTTTATGAAAGGGCCTTAGAAGCAGCAGTGATAGAGAGTTTCTGAGTCTTAACTGGATTGATGTCAGTTTACTGGGTGTGCTATTTTACTGTTTGGGGAAACCCTGTAAAGGGTACTTTGTTTCTCCATATTATTATTATTATTATTATTATTATTTTGGAGGATAGTTGACAGGATCTCAGTATTTATTAACTCAGTGTTTATTTTTTTGATTGAAGTATAATTGGTTTACAATGTTGTGTATATACTCACTTATATACATATACATACTCCTTTTCATATTTATGATTTATTACAGGGTATTGAATATAGTTCTCTGTGCATTACAGTACCCTAGACTGTGATCCATTGATCAGTTTGGTTAGTTTTCTGTGATTGCAGTTTTTTTTTCTTTAATTAATTTTTATGTTTTAGTTTGTTTTGCTTTACAATACTGTATTCGTTTTGCTACACATAGACATGAATCAGCCACGAGTGTACATGAACTCCCAATCCCGACCCCCACCTCCCCCCTCCCGCCCCACACCCTCTCTCTGGATTATCCCCGTGCATCAGTCCCAAGCATCCTGCATCCTGCATCAAACCTGG
>SJXQ01010869.1:40632-161557 GCA_006408695.1 Aepyceros melampus | reverse complement strand
CCCCCCTCCCCACCCTGCTCCTGCCCAGTCTTGTTTTTCTGCCACTGCTGCTTTCCTCCCATTCTTCTGTCTTCAGACAGCAAATCCTGCTGCTGTTGTTCTGTGTTGTTACTAACCCCAGGCTCCCTCTGCCTTCTGAAGCAGTATTGACCCTGCAGAGGCCTAGGGACTGTTTGCTGGTGACCTGTGATGGCTCCCCCAGTGCCCTCGCTTTCCTGCCCAACATGCTGCACCTTCTCTCTCTGCTGGGGTAGGGGTCCAGGCCCAGGGGAAGTCCCTCCATCCTCTGGGCCAGGGACCAGTGAATCCCATCCTCTCATGAGGGAGAAGTGGTCCAACTGGGCTGCTGGCATCCAATTGAGGAGGACTTCCCAGGCAAAGCCTTTAGTCTCCGCAACCCTGGGTTTTTCTGACAAAGAGGAAAGAGTGGTGGTGGCTTTTATTCAGCTGTGAGATCCACTGCTGTTAAAGGATCCCGTCCCATGGTCCCACCGCAGGCTGTTGAACTTGGTGTGATTCCTCACACAGCCAAGAGCTTCCATCTCCCAGATGCTGATGTTGCTACTGTTCTCCGTGTGGAGAGAAGGAAGAAGAATCCTTCCACACACGACTTCATTTCCTGTTTGGTTGACTCTACGAAGTACTGTCTCCAGAAGACTGCTCTTCTCATTTCCCAATGGTTTCCCCACGACAAAGGCCTTGTTTCCTTTACTCCTTTTTCTCTGAGGAAGGCTCTTACCTCTCTTCCAAGTGAATTTTCAGTGGCGTTTGTACCAGAAATGGTCACTCTTCCTGGCTGGTGGCTGACCTCCTTATACTGAAGTTCCTGGAAGTGCCTGGCAGGTGCCCAGAGGCAGGCTTCTCCTTTCTGTCTGCACTGCTTCCCAGAGGCTGCACGGTGAGGCAGGGGCCACTTCAGTCTGCCCCTCCATTTCAGCAGCTGCTTTACTGCCATGAAAAAGGGCTCGATTTATGACAGTAACTGCAGACTGTCCCTGTGCTTTGTGAGAGAAGGGCTCGGGGAGAAGGAAAGAGAGAAGCCTCTCTTGGAATGAGTGTCTTTGGGAGAAGCAAAACTTCTTTTGGCAGAAACTTCCTAAGTCGATTAGCACTTTAGTCCAATCTGTGTGGAAGCTGCTTGAAATACCAGGGAGGGCATTGCGGGCAGTGGGCCATGGTGTGTGGGGAGGGTGGTGAAGGGGGATGGGAAGCTGTGCTTCCCCTGTGAATGGTAGCTCCCTGTAGAGAAGGAATCACAAACAAGGATTTAGCCAAGTACATCTCTCATGGCGCTGTTCTTCCAATTTCTTGTAATGCTGGCATGATCATAAATAACAAATTTGTGGTGCGGCCCTGTCCTCCTTTTTTCTTCTGTTGTTTCTGGCCAAGTCACAAGGTCTGAAATCTTTGCCTCCAGAGATACTGTGCTGGGAGGAGAGACCAGACCAGTGTGCAAGGATGTGGCTTTTGGTTCCCACCCTGTAACTCAAGTGTCTGCTGAGTGACACTCTGATCTCATGTCCTCAGCACTCAAGGAGGAATTAGAACCAACAGTTATTCAACGGAGATGAGCATTAACATGAACTAAATTAAGTTATTAATGGTGTAAATTAAGTTATTAATGGTGATCTTCAGTGTGGCCACTTAGAAAGTAGCTCAAAGTATGTAGTAAATAACACAAAAATTAAAATGGCACATTATAAGACTTATATTTAACACAAAAGAAGGCAGTAACACTTCCCAGGTGGCTCAGGCGTAAAGAATCCTTCTTTACCTAGCAGGAGACACAGGTTCAATCCTTGGGTCGGGAGGATACCCTGGAGAAGGAAATGGCAACCCACTCCAGTATTCTTGCCTGGAAAATCCCATGGGCAGAGGAGCCTAGCGGGCTATAGTCCATGGGGATACAGTTTAGCAACTAAACAACAATAATAACAGGAACTGTAGAACAGCTGCAACAAAGATGAGTATTTTATTTTAAATTTCTTATAAGATAAAATTTCAACTGTACAGTATTCCCCACATTTCCCATTCCATAAAAATGAAATTTCACATCTTGATGTCTCATTCTTGAAGATACTGTCAGAACTGCCTGAAAATGGAGACAGCTATTATTTGGATAAAAGAGAGTTTTAAAATCCATTTCAAAGTTGTGTTTTTTTAAACAGACAATTTAGATGATCAGTTTGGCTATTATATCAATTAAGATTATTTTGCTTGCAAGTGACAGACACCCAGGTGAAACTTTCCACAAAAGGACTGTATTGTCATTTGCATAAATTGAATTTATCGTCATGTGTATAAATTAGGATTCTTAGTTGCAGACTACAGAATCCACTCCAGTTTGTTTCAGAGAAAGGAGTTTATTCCAGCATATTATGTGGTTTATAGAATTTCTGGGCAGGTCAAGAGCACATGCTTAGATCATATAGCCAGAGAGATTCCTGTCCAGACCCCAGGACTCATCTTCTGAAAACCCCACAGTGACATCTGCCCCTGCCTGTGACTTAGGGCTGGGATAACAGACGCTGCCTCTCAGCGCCCTCGGCTGCACAGGTGGCAGAGCTAAGCACCAGGTCCACCCTACCTGGAGAAGGCCTGACTTCCATCCTATGGGCTTGCTTCCACCTCCCAGGGTCCTGAGGTGTGTGGCTGTGGACCACCCCTGGTGTGGGCCTCAGTCACAGGTGAAGACTTTGCTACAAGGTTTCTGGGAGACGTAGACTTTAGCTTCCCATCATTACTGGACTGGAGTAGGTGCCAGTCTGCAGGCATTCCTGGGCAGGAGAGAGCTGGCCTTGGGAAAAGGGCTGGGCGCTAGGCACTGGAGAAGTGAGACGATTCCATCTCCATGTTTCCTCTGCCTCTCTGCCCAGCCGCTACCTGCAGGTGACACAGCCTCCAGAAGGTTCAGAATTGTCCTCAGAGTTCGGGCACAGAGGGGTCTGAGTCCCCCTTCCAGCCTCCTCAGGAAAGGGACGGGTGGAGCCAGGCAAAGGCAACCACACACTGCCGACAGGAGCAGGGCCACCGTGCATCAAACAGCCATTCACTTGAAAGTAAGGAAATAATTTTCAGAGAAAGAGTAGCAAAGGGGAGAAGTAGGTGCCTGGGTGAGCCGGCTGTATCAAGAGGGCAAAAGTTGTCACTGAGTGCCTCCTCCCTACTGACTGGGCCTCGCTCTGGCTTCTTACCCAGTGGGGGTGGGGCTTTCTCAGACTGTTGCGTGCTCACTGTTCTTCTGCCTCAGAGCTGCTGGGAGTAAAGCAAGTGGTGAGAGCATGTCAGCGGGGCAGGGCGAGCTGACCCTTAGCTCCACTGTCACCTAAACTAGTAGCCTTGGGTAACCCCTGCAGCCCTCTGTCTATCCCCCTGTGCAAGACGATCTGGCAATCAAGGCTGTGAAATTTACACTACAGATGCGGCGGGTCCCCCTGCGGCATCCTGACAAGGGCCTGTTGGAAAGACAGCGGTGAACGACTCCAGTCAGGCACCCAGTTAGTAGCTTAAAAGAGGAAAGGATGGGACATTCTTTGTAGTACAGTGGATAAGAATCTGCCTGCCAATGCAGGGGACAGTTTCAATCCCTGGTCCAGAAAGATCCCACGTGTCCTAGAGCAACTAAGCCCGTGCACCACAACTACTGAGGCCATGCGCCCTGGAGCCCATGCTCCCCGAGAAGAGAGAAGTCATTGTGAGAGAAGCCCGTGCACTGCAACTAGAGGAAGCCCGTGCAGCAGTGAAGAGCCAGCACAGCCAAACACTGAATTAAAACTTTTCTTCAGAAGGAAGGGATGGTAAGGAACTCCTCGAAGCTCTCTTGGATCTGTACCTACACATGGTATCAGGGGCTCTGGGGTGAAGATGGGGCAGAGTAGTAGGAAGTCATCCCAGGATGTCTTGGGAGACCGGCTGCTCAGAGATGACCTAGCTGCATGAGACGACTTGGCTGATTGGGACTGGGTTCAGAAAGGGACAGTCATGATCCAGAGTAGAGGCTCTCTGAGTGAATGGCCCCTTGGGTGTAAGAAAACGTGCCTATTTAGTGGAGGACTGGCCCACATGAGTAGAGGATGTGATGTGGTCTCAAGGTGATAATCTAAGTGATAAAGCCATCCTGCTAGGGTGGAGCTCTGTGCCATCAGATGACACGATCCTAAGGAAGGGAGACCTAGTCAGTGAAGCAAGCACCACCTCAAGACCAGTGAGGGGGCACGTGACCCCTCCCTAATTGCAGTGATGGCCCCCACTGTGTGCACTGCTCCTCTGCCCTCCAGTTCACCCACCACCCACCTCTCTTGCTCCCACCATTGTGTCTGGTTTCACATTCTGATTTCTTTGCAGTGAAGCCTCTCCGGTCTAAGCATCTAACAGTGATTCCTCCCTTTGCTCTCCCATCCCTGCCACACTGGGCATACAATGCTAGAGCTTTCTGTACCAGGTCCCTGTCCTGCCCTGCAGCATCTCCAGGCAGAGCCTGCACAACAGTGGTCCAGGGCCAGTCCCTGGGGCTTCTGGAAGCCAAGGAGGTGTCTGGGTGGAAATGCTGGTGGAAGGTGGTTCTGCTCCTGTGGAGATGGTTGTATGAAGAGGCTGCCATCCGTCTTCCCTCCCAGGGTCCCTGGACATATGGGGCCTCCCCTGCCCCTCAATCAGCTCAGGTCCAATGCATGCCCAGCTGCTCCCGCAGCCTAAAAGAGCCCTGGAGACCAGACCAGCCTGTGGGGCTTCTAACCAGCTAGACTAACCCTCTCAGGCTGCTGAATGAGGCACAGAGTTTAGCATAAGGGATTTTCCAGTTCTGCACGTAAGGAGCTTGGAAGTTGCCACTCTGTCCTAACAAGTAAAAAACTTCACAGACTGAGAAATCGATGTCTCCTTGGGTCCCTAGGAGAGGCAAGGGCACATGGCCAACCACTACTCTGAGACTGGAGACACGGACCACGTCCCAGGGCAGAGACTAGGGGCTGGAAGCTGCCACAGAGCCCAGCCAGGGTGGGAAACTTGGACTGTAACTGATGAACTGTGGGAGGCTCACTGCTGACAGCCCTGAGTGCTGGAAACTCCAGGGCTGCAGTCACAGGAGAGTCTCCACAATTCTGTGGAGATTTGCCACCAGGAGCTCGAATAGGTTCTTACAGTAAATGTTAGAGCAATATCCCCTCATGCTTCTGGAGGAGGAGGGGAAAGGAATTATGTGAAATATGTGCAGAGCAGTTTGCGCTTAACAAAACCTGCCCTCGGGGGAACTAGTTAGCAGAGCTTAATCTGCTGTAGTGTTGTTACCAGGGCCTCGCTGACCAAATGGAGGGAGACACTCAATTCTAGGCCACTATCGCCACCTCGTCCCACATCAGGGGGAGAAAGTCCAAAACATTTATGAAGGTCACAGTCCAGAGGCACAGGCTCACGGAGTCCTGAGCCCTGATCACAGGCTGTGTGATCAGGGCTCCTCCCCCTCCCCCGCCCCAGGTCGCCACCTAGTTACTCAAAGCCAGTTTATAACAGTTTTTTTCACCTGGTACTGAGGAAGGCTTTCTTACCTCTCCTTGCTACTCTTTGAAACTCTGCATTCAAATGGGTATATCTTTCCTTTTCTCCTTTGCCTTTCGCTTCTCTTCTCATAGCTGTTTGTAAGGCCTCCTCAGACAACCATTTTGCCCTTTTGCATTTCTTTTTCTTGGGGATGGTCTTGATCCCTGCCTCCTGTACAATGTCATGAACCTCTGTACATAGTTCTTCAGGCACTCTATCAGATCTAATCCCTTGAATTTATTTGTCACTTGCACTGTATGGCTCAGATGGTAAAGTGTCTGCCTACAATGTGGGAGACCCAGGTTCAATCCCTGGGTCAGGAAGATCTCCTGGAGAAGGAAATGGCACCCCACTCCAGTACTCTTGCCTGGAAAATCCCATGAATGGAGGAGCCTGGTAGGCTACAGTCCATGGGGTCCCAAAGAGTTGGATATGACTGAGCGATTTCACTTTGCACTGTATAGTTGTAAGGGATTTGATTTAGGTCATACCTGAATGGTTTAGTGGTTTTCCCTACTTTCTTCAATCTAAGTCTGAATTTGGCAATAAGCAGTTCATGATCTGAGCCACAGTCAGCTCCCGGTCTTGTTTTTGCTGACTATATGGAGCTTCTCTATCTTTGGCTGCAAAGAATATAATCAATCTGATTTTGGTTTTGACCATCTGATGATGTCCAAGTGTAGATCTTCTCTTGTGTTGTTGGAAGAGGGTGTATGCTGTGGCCAGTGCGTTCTCTTAACAAAGCTCTGTTAGCCTTTGCCCTGCTTCATTCTGTACTCCAAGGCTAAATTTGCCTGTTACTCCAGGTGTTTCTTGACTTCCTACTTTTGCATTCCAGTCCCCTACAATGAAAAGGACATCTTTTTTGGGTGTTAGTTCTAGAAGGTCTTGTAGGTCTTCATAGAACCGTTCAACTTCAGCTTCTTCAGCATTACTGGGCATAGACTTGGATTACTGTGATAATGAATGGGAAATGAACAGAGATCATTCTGTCGTTTTTGAGATTGCATCCAAATACTGCATTTCAGACTCTCTTGTTGACTATGATGGCTACTCCATTTCTTCTAAAGGATTCTTGCCCACAGTACAAAGGGAACTTTTCATGCAAAGATGTGCACAAAATAGAAATAGTATGGACCTAACAGAAGCAGAAGATATTAAGAAGAGGTGGCAAGAATACACAGAAGAACTGTACAAAAAAGATCTTCAAGACCCAGTTAATCATGGTGGTGTGATCACTCACCTAGAGCCAGACATCCTGGAATGCAAAGTCAAGTGGTCCTTAGGATGGATCAGTACAAACAAAGCTAGTGGTGGTGATGTAATTCCAGCTTGAGCTATTTCAAGTTCTATAAGATGATGCTGTGAAAATGCTGCACTCAGTATGCCAGCAATATTGGAAAGCTCAGCAGTGGCCAAGGACTGGAAAAGGTCAGTTTTCATTCCAATCCCAAAGAAAGGCAATGCCAAAGAATGCTCAAACTACCACACAATTGCACTCGTTTCACACGTTAGCGAAGTAATGCTCAAAATTCTCCAAGCAAGGCTTCAACAGTACGTGAACTGCGAACTTACAGAGATGTTCAAGCTGTATTTAGAAAACACAGAGGAATCAGAGATCAAGTTGCCAACATCCGTTGGATCATCGAAAAAGCAAGAGAGTTCCAGAAAAACATCTGGTTTATTGACTATGCCAAAGCCTTTGATGTGTGGATCACAATAAGCTGTGGAAAATTCTTAAAGAAATGGAAATACCAGACCACCTGACTTGCCTCCTGAGAAATCTGTTTGCAGGTTCAAGAAGCAGCAGTTAAAAATGGACATGGAACAACAGACTGGTTCCAGATCTGGAAAGGAATATGTCAAGGTTGTATATTGTTACCCTGCTTATTATTTAACTTATATGCAGGGTACATCATGAGAAATGCTGGACTGAATGAAGCACAAGCTGGAATCAAGATTGGTGGGAGAAATATCAATAACTTCAGATATGCAGATGACACCACCCTTATGGCAGAAAGTGAAGAAGAACTAAAGAGCCACTTGATGAAAGTGAAAGAGGAGACTGAAAAAGTTGGCTTAAAGCTCAACATTCAGAAAACTAATATCATGGCATCTGATCCCATCACTTCATGGCAAATAGATGAGAAAACAGTGGTAACAGTGGCAGACTTTATTTTTGGGGACTCCAAAATCACTGCAGATGGTGAGTGCAGCCATGAAATTAAAAGACGCTTACTCCTTGGAAGAAAAGTTATGACCAACCTAGACAGTATATTCAAAAGCAGAGACATTACTTTGCCGACTAAGGTCCGTCTAGTCAAGGCTATGGTTTTTCCTGTGGTCATGTATGGATGTGAGAGTTGGACTGTGAAGAAGGCTGAGCGCAGAAGAATTGATGCTTTTGAACTGTGGTGTTGGAGAAGACTCTTGAGAGTCCCTTGGACTGCAAGGAGATCCAACCAGTCCATCCTAAAGGAAATCAGTCCTGGGTGTTCATTGTAAGGACTGATGCTGAAGTGAAACTCCAATACTTTGGCCACCTGATGTGAAGAACTGACTCCTTTGAAGACCATGATGCTGGGAAGGATTGAAGGCAGGAGGATAAGGGAACAACAGAGGATGGGATGGTTGAATGGCATCACCAACTCAATGGACATGAATTTGAGTAAACTCTAGGAGTTGGTGATGGACAGGGAGGCCTGCCATGCTTCAGTCCATGGGGTCAAAACAGTCGGACACGACTGAGCAACTGAGCTGAACTGAACTTACCTGGTGCATCATAGCCGGGTA
Source organism: Aepyceros melampus (assembly GCA_006408695.1). NCBI lineage: Eukaryota > Metazoa > Chordata > Mammalia > Artiodactyla > Bovidae > Aepyceros > Aepyceros melampus. Next base: position 153,229 of record SJXQ01010869.1, on the reverse strand, counting down.
TCACAACAACAACAACCCCCTGTTGGTCCAGTGATTATGATTTTGCCTCCCAATGCAGGCAGTGTGGATTCAGTCCCTGGTTGGGTAGCTAAGATCCCACATGCCTCTTGGCAAAAAACAAACAAACAAACATAAAACAGAAGCAATAGTTTCATGAATTCAGTAAAGACTGAAAATGGTCCAGTTAAAAACTCTTTTATAAAAAAGGGTATATCAAAAAACAAAGCAATCTATGGACATGAGTCTGAGTGAACTCTGGGAGTTGGTGATGGACAGGGAGGTCTGGTGTGCTGCTGTTCTTGGGGTCGCAAAGAGTCAGACACAACTGAGCGACTGAACTGAAGGAAATCAGTTCTGAATGTTCATTGGAAGGACTGATGCTGAAGTTGAAATGCCAATCCTTTGGCCATCTGATGCAAAGAACTGACTCATTGGAAAAGACCCTGATGCTGGGAAAGATTGAAAGCAGGAGGAGAAAGGGATGATAGAGGATGAGATGTTTGAATGGCATCACTGCCTTGATGGACATGAGTTTGAGCAAGCTTTGGGAGTTGGTGATGAACAGGGAAGCCTGGCATGCTGCAGTCCATGGGGTCACAAATAGTCAGACATGACTGAATTACTGAACTGAAGTGCTCTGGGGTGGCTTAACACAAAATTACCTGGCCAAAATGACACTCATTCTCAGCCTCACCCTGGACATTCAGATTCTGTCACGTAAGTAGGGGTTGGCAGTCTGTAGTTTTAATTCATACCCCACAAGATTCTGATGTAACAGCTCCACAGCTGGCTTTTGGGAATTGCTCCCTTAAAATATTCAGTTCCCTTAAACCAAATGACAAATACAATTGTTAGGAGAATAATATCTGTTGAAGTATTTCATTGGAAAAGTAGATCCTATAACAACAAGCACATAAAGCAGATTCTCATTTCAAAGAGGATCATAAAGCCAAGAACTATGCAAACATTTCTTAGGGTAAAAAGAACTTTAGATGCCCCCTGTGTGCCCCTCTCATCTCACATTCCCTCCTTCTCCCCAGAGGTTACTTTTAATCCTGAGGTTTAGGAAAATGGCCCCCTTCCTTTTCTTTAAAGCTTAACATGTCTGTTTTACCCCCAAATAATATATTTTTTAACTTGGGCTGATTTTGAATTTTAATGATTATTTTTTTCAGTTAATGGTATGTTGTTGTTCAGTCGCCAAGTAACATCCAACTCTTCATGCTACCCCATGGACTGTAGCATGCTGGGTTTCCTGTCCCTTACCATCTCCTGGAGTTTGCTCAAGTTTCAGGTTCATTGAAATAAATCCACGTGGATGCATGCATTTGTAGTTCATTACCTTGTATGGATATGCCTACATGGATTTATCTCCTTTCTTGATGGACATTTAGGGAGCATCTGAGTTTGGATTTTTTTTTTTTCCCTGTTAGGAACCATGCCACTACAAATGTTTTCACCCCTGGAGAATTTTGTACAAGTTTTTCTAGGGCACATATCTAGGAGTAGAATTGCAGGGTTTTAGTATATGTACTGCTTCCCTGGTAGCTCAGAGGGTAAAGCGTCTGCCCACAATGTGGGAGACCTCCGTTTGATCCCTGGGTCAGGAAGATCCTGTGGAGAAGGAAATGGCAACCCACTCCAGTATTCTTGCCTGGAGAATCCCATGGATGGAGTAGCCTGGTAGGCTACAGTCTATGGGGTCGCAAAGAGTTGGATATGACTGAGCTAGTTCACTTCACTTCAGTATATGTACTAAAAGTTCAGTTCAGTTCAGTTGCTCAGTCGTGTCTGACTCTGCGACACCATGAATCACAGCACGCCAGGCCTCCCTGTCCATCACCAACTCCCAGAGTTCACCCAAACCCATGTCCATCGAGTCGGTGATGCTATCTCGCCGCCCCGGCGGGCTGGGGACGCGCAGGGGCGGCTCGCGCGCGGCGGAGGGGCGGGGCCGCGCCCCGCGCGGTGCCTACACCTGCTGGGCAGAGCGCGCCGCGGGGCCGCCGCGGGCCGGGCCGCCCTAACATGGCTGCTGTGTGTGTGGGGCCGACGGGTGTGTTCCGGGCGCGCTCCAGCCTAGGCGGCAAGGTGGCTGTTGCCATCGTCGTGTGGCGTCGTCGGAGGAAACGGAAATTCAGAGAAGTGAAGAAACTTGCCCAAGGTCACGCAGAACTGAAACTGAATCCGGGAATGAGATTCTGTAAGATTCCAAGGCTCCCTTTTCCTTGGTGTCATGTAAACAAGGTGTAAAACAAGGTGTATTTCAAGAAGGCCTGGAATGGTTAAAAGCAAAAATGTGTGGGGTCAACCCAAGCCCCTGTGCCCATTTTGAGCCAAATTTAAAGGTGCTGAAGGGTGATTTTTTTTTTAACCCTTTTTAAGCCCTGTGAAATCTTGCCGAGTTTAAAACCTCATGGAGAAATGTTTGGCTACCTAGTTAATTAGAATCAATGGTCACTTCAGGGTCCACATTCAGGCACTTAAGCTCAGACTGCTGCAACGACTCCTGAAAAGTGGAGGATGGGGGCGGCGGCAGGAGGGGTGGCAAATAAGCGTTACTACATTTACGACTTCTTAAAAATATCTGTTATTAAAATATGTGCTATGCTGATGAATACAATTCTTTCTTTTATAGAACATACATAAAAACCTTACCAGAAATAAGCCGAGGGTGTTTCTTTCTGCCTGCCATTTATTTTTAGAAGAAAAAGGGCTGTGATTTAGCTTTTGCAGTCTTTTTTGAGCACTTGTTAATGTGGGAAATGCTGTGTTAGACTTGTGTATCATTTGAATAGACTGCAGGTAACTTCAGCAGTCCTCGAGATTAACAACACAAGAGCTGAAATGTGTGAGGTTGAAAGCAGAAGACCATAAGGAATTATAATTCACTTTATTGAATATTTTTAGAAAAATTGTTTGAATCCAAAAACTCTTGATCAACTGCACAGAACTTAAAACTGTCATTAAACTCTGCCGTATAAGTAAATAGTATATTGGGGAACCAATCTGGTGAATGAATGAATGAATGAATGAAGTCGCTCAGTGGTGTCCGACTCTTTGCGACCCCATGGACTGTAGCCTACCAGGCTCTTCTGTCCATGGGATTTTCCAGGCAAGAATACTGGAGTGGGTTACCGTTTCCTTCTCCAGGGGATCTTCCTGACCCAGGGATCGAACCCAGGTCTCCCGCATTAGAGGCAGACACTTTAACCTCTGAGAAAGAGGACAGTAATTCCAAGTAGCTTGACCTTTGGAATACTCAAATAAGTATTTTGTCCACAGCTTCAAATTCCAAACCAAACTAAAAATCCAGCTCTGTAAAAAAAATCAAGACATGGATCTATCTCAGATGTATATCCACCTTTTCCCAGAGCTTTATTAAATAAAGTGTCATTGTTTCATATATTACTAACTACTGTTTAACAGTGTATTGGGCTTCCCTAGTGGCTCAGGTGGTACTCTGCGTGTAATGCGGGAGACCCAGGTTCCACCCTTGGGTCAGGAGGAGCCCCTGGAGAAGGGAATGGCTACCCACTCTGTGTTCTTGACTGGAGAATTCGATGTACAGAAGAACCTGGCAGTGTACTAGGAGCATGCTGACTGCCAGGCTGTCCAGTGTCACACCAGTGAAATAGCTACTCTGCATACACTCAGGAGGTATATAGTTCAATGCAGGAGGAAGAAATGTAAACAAATAATGACAACCTGGAGTTCAGAGTAAATGCCTTAAGAGAGACATCCGCTCAGACGGTAAAGAATCTGCCTGCAACTTGAGAGACCTGGGTTTGATCCCTAGGTAGGAAAGATCCCCTGGGGGAGGGCATGTTAACCCACTCCAGTATTCTTGCCTGGAGAATCCCATGGACAGAGGAGCCTGGTGGCTACAGTCCATGGGGTCGCAGAATCCGAGATGACTGAGCAACTAAGCAGAGCCCTCCCATTGCACTAATCAAGGTTTCAAATAGATTAATTTAGGGAGTCTTAAAAATGGCTTTTAAAAGTTAGCTTTTAAAACATTTTGATGTACGTGAATTATAAAAATAAAATGTAATTTCAATACAAGTGAAATCTAAAACTTCTTTGACTTCCTTTTGCGTAATAATGATAACTGATTATTCTCACATTTACTAAGATACAGTTATTCTACAAAGACTTTGATTCTTCTAAATTTAATTTTTTGTAGATATTAAACGTAGTCCAGCTATATCTTTGAAACTTCCTATTTAGGTCTATGGCATTCAAAGAAGTGTATTTACATCTCTGTATGCTTTTTTTTTTCATATATTTCACTGATATCTATTTAATAGCTGTCCGTATCAAAGCCTTTATTAGCTTTCATTTTGTTCCAATTAAGTATACAAAAATCACAAACTAAACATGTATGTTTAGTATGTATGTATGTTGGTAAACATGTATGTATGTTGAAGATACTTAGTCAAAGGTGACACTTTCAATGTTTCCATGAGTAGAATGGATATAAAATGTTTCAAATATTTGCAAAGATCAGTGATTTCAGAGTTTTCACTTATTCGGGTTTAATAATCTGTGAACTCATTCCAAATTAGTGACGTTTCACCAAACCATCTGCCGACCATGCAATAGCCAGTGAGTGACCGGTTCACCAAGGAGATCCTAGAACTCCTAACAATGTAGCTGTTGTCATTTATTCAAATATTATAGAGAAGATCTACACTGCCGTGCAGGAATTTATGTTATAAACTCTATAGAGGGTACTTTGTGCCAAAAATCTCTGTTCTAAGCATTTTACAAATATTAGGGCTTCCCTGGTGGCTCAGAGGTTAAAGCGTCTGCCTGCAGTGCGGGAGACCTGGGTTCGATCCCTGGGTTGGGAAGATCTTCTGGAGAAGGAAATGGCAACCCACTCCAGTACTCTTGCCTGGAAAATTCCATGGACTGAGGAGCCTGGTGGGCTTCAGTCCATGGGGTCGCAAAGAGTCGACACGACTGAGCGACTTCACCTTCACCTTCACCCAATCTTTATAATCATCATGAGATGAGGACTATTCTTATGTCCATTTATAGAAAATGAAACGAGTAAGGCAATGAGACGAGTAGCACTAGGAGTGTTACCTGATACTTCGGGGGGAACAAAAGCTTGTGTCTTCCCCAAGCCAGGAATTAGTACAACTCATTCCCTTCCCCCAACCTAATCAAAATCAACTGTTCTAAAAATTGAAGAAAGAATTTAAAAAGTACAACTGCTGTCATCACCATATCAGAGCAACTTGGACCAACACCTCTTTGGTTTTCCTGTGTTCTGGCAATGTTTACTGAAACTATAAAGCAGTAACCTCTATGAACTGACAAGAGCCTTCCAAAAAAAAAAAAAAAAGGCAGAGCTGAGGTTAAATGCAAAGGACAGAGTTAAATGAGGAAATGGATTTAGAGTGACTGTGTTGACTCTTGAGGAAAACCCAGTGAACAGGCTTTATCGTCAAGGGACTAGTCCTATTTCTCCTTTACAAATGTTTAAAATGCACAAGAGAGTGTCCTTTCTGCTCAGGAAATCAAACATCTGATTATTAACTAATGACCTCTTGTTTTCCCATCCGTGACAATCTTGTTTTAATAGGTTACAGAGAGCAGAAAAATCACAAGTATAATGTAGGCATCCCACCAAGATAAACAGGAAAGCGATCTTTGAGTTCTGGGAAAAGCAACTAAAAATTTGAGCCATTTTCTAACTATAGTATCGGGACACACACAAGGAGGTGTTGTTGGAAAACAGCACCTGCTCTACTCTGTACTGGGGGTTCTGCCAGTGGCACACATGAGCTATGTGCTTTCCCACGTAGTTGAACCAGCTTTACTGTTCACTGAGCTTGTTTCTTTATGAAAATAAAATATTTAGATAGACTTTCTGTATATGCAGGAAAATTTATCTATCACCCACTTTATCAGCTAATGGTTTAAAACTTACCCACTAATCCAGTTAATAATCATCTCATCTCAAGAAATAAACATGAAACTTTACAACCATTGCTCATTATAATGATTTATAATTCTGCAATGCGGGAGACGTGGGTTCAATCCCTGGGTTGGGAAGATCTCCCGGAGAAGGGAAAGACTACCCACTCCAGGATTCTGGCCTGGAGAATTCCAAAGGGGGTCGCAAAGAGCTCGACACAACTAAGTGATTTTCACTTTCATTCACTTATTTATACAATATGAGTAAATATAATTGGTTAATGTAATTACACTGTGAATTGTGTTTTTTGCTGTTAACAAACATTACCTTAATGTTGAAACATCTTTTAATGTAGTCCCAATCAGTGACTTACACCATCCCAGGTTAAAAACAGCTCCATTTTTTCTGTAACTTTTTTTGTAGAAAAATGGAAACACACACCAAAATAGAGATAATAGTATAATCAATCTCAGTCCTAATTAGGTCAATAATTATCAACTTCACAATTATCAACATTTTTATACTCTTGTGACCTCCCTATCTTGCCTTTTATTTTGGGGAGAGGGCTGCATCGTGTGGCTTGGGAGATCTTGTTTCCCTGACTAGGGATTGAACTGTGGCAGTGAAAATGTGGAGTCCTAACCACTGGACTGCCAGGGAATTCCCTCCATTTTACCTTTTTATTTAAATTTATCATTTTGAGTTATAATTGATATATGACAATTGTATTCGTTTCAGATGTACAATATAATGACTTAATATGTGTATATTTTGTGAAACAATTACCACAGTAAGTTTAGCTAATAATCATCATCTCATACAATTACAATTGTTTTTGTGTGTATGGTGAGAACTTTTAAGATCTACTCTCTTACCAACTTTTAAACCTGCAATACAGTGTTGTTAGCTATAGACACTATTCTGTACATTAGAGCTCCAAGACTTACTTATGTGTAACTGAAAGTTTATAGCTTTGGACCATTTCACCTACCCTCTACCTACTGCTTCTGGCAACCGTTAATCTTTTCTTGGTATCTATGAGTCAGTTTTTTATTTTAGTTTTTTAGAAATCAATACAAGTGGAATCATACAGTATTTGCCCTTCTCTGACATTTTACTCAGGATAATGCCCTTGCAGTCCATCAGTGTTTTGCAAAAGGCAAAATATACTTTATTTTTGTGGATAATAATATTCACATGTATATATTTATAGTTATACATCACATTATCATTTATATGTCAGTGGTCATCTAGGTTGCATCTATATCTTGGTAATTTTATGTAATGTTGCTATGAACATGAAGGTGAAGATATCTTTTCCAGTTAGTGTTTTCCTTTTCTTCAGATAAATACCCAGAAACGTAATTGCTAGATCATTTGTAAATTCTACTTTTATTTATTTGAGGAACCGCCATACAGTTTTTCACAGTGGCTGTACCAATTTATATCCCCATGAAAAGTGCACAAAAGGTTTTCTTTTTATCATATCCTCGCCAACACACATTTCTTGTCTCTGATAACAGCCATACTAACAGATGTGAGATGATATTTCATGGTGCTTTTGATTTACATTTCCCTGATGATCAGTGATGTAGGGCACCTTTTCATATACCTGTGACCAACTGTATGTCTTCTTTGGGAAAATGGCTATTCAGACCTTCTGCCCATTTTTTAGTTGAATTGTTATTCTTTTTCTGTAATATATATATAGTATATCAGATACATGATTTGCAAATATTTTCTCCCATTCTGTTGAATGCCTTTTTATTTTGTCAATAGTTTCTGTTGCTGTACAAATCTTTTTAGTAACACATGCAGTCCCATGTGTTACTTTGATTTCGTTGCCTTTGTTTTTGGTGTTAAATCCAAAAAATCACTGCCAAGACAAATGTCAGAGAACGCCCCCCTGCCATATTTTCTTCTGAGAGTTTTATGGCTTCAGGTATTACATTCAAGTTTTTAATCCATTTTGAGCTGATATTGGGTGTGGTGTAAGATAGGAGTCCTGTTTCATTCTTTTGTATGTGACTGTCTAATTTTCCCAACACAATTTATTAAAGAGACTATCTTCTCCCCATTATATATTCTTGATTCCTTGTCATAAATTAATTGACCATATATGTGGGTTTATTTCTAGGCTTTCTGTTCTATTCCTTTGACCTATGTGTCATTTTATGCTAATACCATATGTTTGTGTGTATTTTTCATCTTCTATATACATTTTCCCTGATCCCCTCTCTTTGTCAGGAGCCATTCTTATTTAAATATGCTTGACAGTCCTACTCACATCAAATAAGAGGTCCAGTTCCCTCCCTAGGGGTCTGCAAATCTCTGAGCAGGAGCAAAAAGATGGGGGAGGTTGGGAAGGGGGAGTACAGTTTTCATTCTTACGGCCATCCCTGACTCTGAATTTCTGCTCTCATAAATCTAAAGTTCTCACTCTTTTCCCTGTTCTCTTTCTTCTGCTCTGAAAAGACCCTTGATTACTTTTGGACTCTGTGGGAGAGTGCAAGGGTGGGATAATTTGGGAGAATGGCATTGAAACATGTATAATATCATATGTGAAACGAATCGCCAGACCAGGCTCAATGCATGATACAGGATGCTCGGGGCTGGTGCACTGGGATGACCCAGAAGGATGGTATGGGGAGGGAGGTGGGAGGGGGGGTCAGGATGGGGAACACATGTACACTCTTGGTGGATTCATGTTGGTGTATGGCAAAACCAATACAATATTGTAAAGTAATTAGCCTCCAATTAAAATAAATACATTTATATTAAAAAAAAAAACCTCAACTCTTTTTAAATTCTTTTTCTTCTTTTCCTCCTCAGGAGTCTTTTCACATTGATTTGGCCACTCCATTTTAGGGTAAACTTCACACTAAACTGCAGGAAACTGAATTTTCTCATTATATAGCTTAATCCCTTCCCTAGGGGTCTGCAAATCTCTGAGCAGGAGCAAAAAGATGGGGGAGGTTGGGAAGGGGGAGTACAGTTTTCATTCTTACGGCCATCCCTGACTCTGAATTTCTGCTCTCATAAATCTAAAGTTCTCACTCTTTTCCCTGTTCTCTTTCTTCTGCTCTGAAAAGACCCTTGATTACTTTTGGACTCTGTGGGAGAGTGCAAGGGTGGGATAATTTGGGAGAATGGCATTGAAACATGTATAATATCATATGTGAAACGAATCGCCAGACCAGGCTCAATGCATGATACAGGATGCTCGGGGCTGGTGCACTGGGATGACCCAGAAGGATGGTATGGGGAGGGAGGTGGGAGGGGGGGTCAGGATGGGGAACACATGTACACTCTTGGTGGATTCATGTTGGTGTATGGCAAAACCAATACAATATTGTAAAGTAATTAGCCTCCAATTAAAATAAATACATTTATATTAAAAAAAAAACCCTCAACTCTTTTTAAATTCTTTTTCTTCTTTTCCTCCTCAGGAGTCTTTTCACATTGATTTGGCCACTCCATTTTAGGGTAAACTTCACACTAAACTGCAGGAAACTGAATTTTCTCATTATATAGCTTAATCCCTGGGCTCTGGGCTGGCCTCCAGATATCAGGCTGCTCACTAACATTATCTCTAAGGTAATATACTCAGAGACTTTCTCTTGAATGGATGAATTTGAAATTTCACCCTCTCATATGGAAGAAAATGATATGGGATTTATATTCCTATTCATATGGTATTTACACTTCCTCCACCTTCAGGAGGCAAAAGTAGTCATAAATTAAGATTTTTCCTCCATTACATTCCTTCTTATTAATATTTAGTCATTGTTTTATTTTATTAAAATATTTTCTCAGCTCATTCTTTTTTTTTAAATTACTCTTTATTATATCATACCATTTCCCCACAGCTGACTGATCTCCTCTTTTCTGCAAATCTAACTCCTACTCACTCAGCAAAGATCATCTGAAATCCCGTTTCTCTCACAAAATGTGTGTACACAAAAGCTTGTGTAAATATACACCCCACTAGTCTTAATGTAGTTTTTTATACTTCACAAAGGACTTGCACATACAAATTCTCATTTGGTGCTCTCGATGTTGTTAGGACTTTCATTTTACATAAGAGAAAATTCAATCTTTTGTGCAACTGAACAACTAACCCAACGATATACAGTTAAATTGACTACAGTTTCGCATTTCAGGGAAGAGATCTGTTTTCCTTTTACCTTTTGATCCCTTCACTCAAGGTCTGTTTGTTTTTTGGTTGGTTGTGTTTACTATAGCTTTGCAATATAGTTTGAAATCAGAAAGTGTGATGTCTCCAACTTTGTTCTTCTTTCTCAGAATGACTTTGGTTATTCAGGGTCTTTTGTGGTTCCACACAAATTTTAGATTTGTTTTTTTCTGTTTCTATGGAAGTCTCCTGTGGGGGCACTGCTCCTTTCTCCTTTGTCTGGTGCACACGGGATTTTGTTTGTGCCCTCCAAGAGTCTCTGTTTCCCCAGTCCTGTGGAAGTTCTGTAGTCAAATCCCACTGACCTTCAAAGTCAGCTTCCCAGGGGCTTCACAGTGCCTTTGTCAGATATCCAGGTTGGGAAGCCTAGAACTTTCACAACAGTGTGAGAACTGCTTTGGTGTAATGGTGCTGCAGTTGGCATATCTCCCACCTGGTGGCTCAATAGTGGGCCTAATGGCAACCTCCTGCACGGTGACTTATAACTTCTCTGCAGAGTGCATCATGTGAAATGCCAGGCTGAATGAAGCTCAGGCTGAAATCAAGATTGCCAGGAGACATATCAGTAACCTCAGATATGCAGATGACACCACTGTTATGGCAGAAAGTGGAGAAGAATGAAAGTGAAAGAGGAGAGAGAAAAAGTTGGCTTAAAACTCTACATTCAAAAAACGAAGATCATGGCATCTGGTCCCATCACTTCATGGCAAATAGATTGGGGGAAAAATGGAAACGGTAACAGACTTTATTTTCTTCGGCTCACTGCAGATAGTGACTGCAGCCATGAAATTAAAAGATGCTTGCTCCTTGGTAGAAAAGCTATGCTAAACTTAGACAGCATATTAAAAAACAGAGACATCATTCTGCCAGCAAAGGTCCAGTCAAAGCTATGATTTTTCCAGTAGTCATGCATAGATGTGAGAGCTGGACCATAAAAAGGCTGTGCTGAAGAACTGATGCTTTGGAATTGTGGTTCTGGAGAAGACTCTTGAAAGTCCCTTGGACTGCAAGGAGATCAAATCAGTCAAATCTAAAGTAAATCAATCCTGAATATTCATTGGAGAGACTGGTGCTGAAGCTGAAGCTCCAATACCTCAGCCACCTGATGCAAAGAACTGACTCATTGGAAAAGACCCTGATACTGGGAAAGATTGAAGGCAGGGAAAGAAGGGGATGATTGGATGGCATCACTGATTCCATGGACATGAATTTGAGCAAACTCTGGGAGATAGTGAAGGACAGGAAGCCTGGCATCCTGCAGTCCATGCGGACACAAAGTTGCACAAGTGAGTGACTGAATAGCATTTCTGTGGGAAAATGCCATGGGAATTTTGACAGAGATTACATTGAATCTGTAGAATGTTTTGGGTTGTATGGACATTTTGAAAATACTAATTCTTCCAATTCATGAGCATGGAACATGTTTCTACTTATTTGTATCTTCTTCAGTCTCTTTCATCAATATCTTATCATTTTCAGTCTATAAGTCTTTCACCTCCTGGTTAAATTTATTCCTTAGCATTTTATTCTTTTTGATGCAGTTTCAAATGGCACTGTTTTCTTAATTTCTTTCTGATAGTTTGTTATTGGTGTATAGAAACAAACATATATATATAGATCTTGTATCCTTTAACTTTACTGAATTCATTTCTTAGTTCTAATAGTTATTTGGTGGAGTCTTCAGAGTTTTCTATATACATAATATGTCATCTGCAAATAGAGAACTCTTCTGTGATTTGGATTCCTTTTCTTTTTCTTGCCCAGTTACTGTGACTAGGACTTCCAATGCTCTGCTGAATGAAAGTGATGAGAGTGAGCATTCTTCTTTTGTTTCTGATCTTAGAAGAAAAGCTTTCTGCTTTTCACCATTGAGTATGATGCTAGCTGTTACTGTTGTTGTTCAGTCGTAAGTCACATCTGACTCTGCGACCCCATGGACTGCAGCATGCCAGGCTTCCTTGTCCTTCACTATCTCCCAGGATTTGCTCAAATTCATGTTCACTGAGTCAGTGATACCATCCAACCATCTATCTCATCCTCTGTTTCCCCCTTCTCCTCCTGCCCTCAATCTTTCTCAACATCAGGGTCTTTTCCAGTGAGTCAACTCTTCGCATCAGGTGGCCAAAGTACTGGAGCTTCAGCTATCTAATTTTCTTGAAGAGATCTCTAGTCTTTCCCATTCTGTTGTTTTCCTCTATTTATTTGCATTGATCACTGAGGAAGTCTTTCTTATCTCTCCTTGCTATTCTTTGCTAGTTGTAAAGAATCTACCTGCCAATGCAGAAGACACAACAGATGCAAGTTTAATCCCTCAGTCAGGCAGATCTCCTGAAGAAGGGAATGGCAACCCTCTCCAGTATTCTTGTCTAGATAATTCCATGGACAGAAGAGCAGGCAGGCTACAGTCCATGGGGCTGCAAAGAGTTGGACATGACTAAGTGCAAACACACAACATTATAAGATATTATTCTTGGTCAGTTTAATAGATCCTGTTGCTGCTGCTGCTGAGTCGCTTCAGTCGTGTCCGACTCTGTGCGACCCCAGAGACGGCAGCCCACCAGGCTCCTCTGTCCCTGGGATTCTCCAGGTAAGAACACTGGAGTAGGTTGCCATTTCCTTCTCCAATGCATGAAAGTGAAAAGTAAAAGTGAAGTCGCTCAGTCGTGCCCGACTCTTAGCAACGCCATGAACTAGCGCCTACCAGGCTTCTCCATCCATGGGATTTTCCAGGCAAGAGTACTGGAGTGGGTTGCCATTGCCTTCTCCTTAATAGATCCTAGATTAGACCATAGAGCGAGTCTGAAAAAGTTGGAAAGGATATGATAAATTTGCTTATGCCCTGGTTGTTCACACATAAGATGAAACTTGAAGTAATTGTGCATTTTAAATAACTTCATTGGGAAGGTCATGTACACATTGCTTTATTCAAAATGGATAATGTACAAGGACCTATTGTATAGCATATGGAACTCTATTCAATGTTATGTGGCAGCCTGGATGGGAGGGAGGTTTTGGGGAGAATGGATACCCATATATGTATGGCTGAGTCCCTTTGCTGTTCACCTGTTAATCAGCTATGCGTGTGTGCATGCGAAATCACCTTGGTCATGTCCAATTCTTTGTGACCCTATGGACTATAGATCACCAGGCTCTTCTGTCCATGGGATTTCCAAGCAAGGACACTGAAGTGGGCTGCCATTTCCTTCTCCAGGGGATATTCCCAGCTCAGGGATTGAACCTGTGTCTCTTGCATCTCCTGCATTGCTGGCACATTCTTTACCACTGAGCCACAAGCGAAGCCCCAATCACATATATCTCAATACAAAATGTAAAATTTAAATTTTGAAAAAAACAAAAAACAAAAAAGCCTCATGGACCAGATCAGGGACCCACACACTTCTGTAAAGGAACAGAGAGTAAACACTTTTGGATTTTTAGGCCACACAATCTCTGTTGTAAGCACATAAATCACTTTAGATAATACATACATATATAAATGAATGTTCATGGCTGTGTTCTCATAAAACTTTATTTACAGAAATAGGCAGATTTGGCCAGTTTTAGTTTGCCAGCCCCTGGGCTGGAGTCTAGTCGTCAGAGGGGTTTAAAAATCTTGGAGAGTAATCACAAAGATTAAGACAGAATGCTAACACAGGATGTATTAGAAAAAAAAAGACCCACAGGAAAAGTGATCTGGGATTGCTTAACTTCACCGAGAGGAGACAGCTGGATGACATAATTTATGTTTGACAAAAATAAATGAGAGTGGTTACATTTGAGAATGCATTATTAGGGCAGTTTGTGGACTCTCCCTGAAAGGTTGTAAAAATAGTATAAATTTTCATCTTTCTCAGATAACTTTCTATAGAAATATGGACAAGGATAATCTATAGTCATTGGGAGATGAACAACTTGGAAGTAGAACTCTCTTTGCAAATAAAGTTGGAACAGGACTGAACGGAAGCAGACCAACAATTCAGAATTCTGTTATTTATATCAGTGCTTGATGCACTTATATTCTGGCAAGGAATTAGAAAAACATAATTTTCCGAGGAACATGGTTGATTAACATCTAATGAAACTGTTACCAGTGTGTTTAATGATTGTAAAGTGCTACATAAGTTTTTTTTATTTGTTTGTTTTTCATAAGTTTTAAATATCAGATAAAATATCTATGTAACAGATTTACCTTAAATTCTTTTGGAATCTCTAGAGTTCATTTGTCTATTCTATTAAGTTACCTGTGCAGAAACTTGTGATTTTGTGAAGGGGGAAATCAAAGGTCTGCACCAATATTTCATTTCTTATTTGGTTACATTGTGTGTCACTAACTTAAGACAGTAATTGCAATAAATTTAACTGGTTTCAGGTTACTATCTCACGTATGTCAAATAGATTCATAGGAAAATATTATGACAGTGTTGGCACGGACTTTGGAGGATGTCTAGTTCAAACCGTTCATATTTAAAACAGAGAAACTATAAGCCTGCCTTGGGTTTCTCTGCTCCTGAGCAAGAACTAAAATTTCAAATATATGGCTTATTCCTTAAAGGTAATTCAATTTGGCATTGTTTTTGGCCAAAATGTTTTTTAATCATAAGACAGTAACTTCAAGTTTCACAGATCTACTTAGCAAAAGAAATATATCATTGTATACAACCTGTTTAAGTTTAAATCCTCTAACAGGACTGTTCTATGGTCATTCTGGGAAGTGCTTCTTTTATTTTTTCAGTGGATGTTTTGCATTATGAGAATCTATGCTATCCATCCCAATAATAGAATAAAACAAGATCTGATACGGAGAAGTACTGGCACCCCACTCCAGTACTCTTACCTGGAAAATCCCATGGACGGAGGAGCCTGGAAGGCTGCAAGTCCATGGGGTCACTGAGAGTCGGACACGACTGAGCGACTTCACTTTCACGTATTGGAGAAGGAAATGGCAACCCACTCCAGTGTTCTTGCCTGGAGAATCTCAGGGACAGGGGAGCCTGGTGGGCTGCCATCTATGGGGTCACACAGAATCGGACATGACTGAAGTGACTTAGCAGCCAGGTCTGACAGGAGAAACTACTATCCCATGTGATGAGTTAAAAATTCGTTCTATCCTGTTACAGTCTTATTGAGGAGGAGGAATAATCCATGGCAGATGTGATCAATGTGTTATACATAGTAGATGATAAATAAAATTTAGTAGAGAAGACTGCTTCCTGTCAATAGGGATTAAATTGAGCATAATTGCAAATTGAAATTTTGAGAATCTGTCTTTCAGATATTATATAATGAAAAAAAGACATGAGGTATTTCTTTTTTTAGTAGAGTATATCACTAAATAGGTATAATTAACTTATCTTGGCAGTTATGTGCTATCATTGCTTCAGTGTGTGATTAAAGTTGCCCCCTTTAAAGTAGTGCATCAGGGAGGTTTTGACACTTACATTCAGGATTCCACATTTAGTCAAAAAGTTTTAAGAATGCTTTAATTGAATTTACTATATCAGTTGGTACAACTCTTCATGTTTTTGTGAGAGAAATCATCAGTGTGTGAGAGAAATCAGCCTCATTATATTAGTTGGTATCCCAGTGTGACAAACAGAAGTTTTCTTCTCTAGTTTAATCACTTGGAGTGAACCGACTTGACCCTGAATGATGCTGGCTGTTTCTGAAAGTTAATTCCACTTTTATGAAGTTTGTGGCCATTGATGTCAAAGAAATGTGTTGTAGCCACTGAATGCAATTCCAAAAGAGGAGTTCTGGAAACTCTGTTCTACAATAACATCAGACTGGGAGAACTATCTTAAGATGAATTATGTCTGGTAAATATTTACTTTTCAAAACTTGAGATGAAATTTACACACAGTGAAATGCACAGATAGTAAATATGAAGTTGAGTGAGTTTTAACAATGGCACGCACCTGTGTAATCCACATCCCCATCAGAGTGCAGAACAGTCCCATCACCATAGGTTTTTTTCCTGCTCCTTTCCTTTGGTCTCTGAATTGAACCTCACCACAACACAGGCAATTACTGTTTTGATATCTTTTACCATAGTCTTATGCTGTCCCAGAACTTTGTATAAATGACATCATTAAGTCATCCCTCTGTGCTCCTGGTTCTTTGCCTCACTTTTGAGGTTCATCCATGATGTTGCATGTCTTGGCAGTTTGTTCCTCTTTATTGCCAGTTAAGAGTGCTTTTGTTATGACTGCTTGTTTTATAATGTAAGTTAAAATATATGGGAAGACTAGACTATCTTCTTAGAATTTAGAGAACAAGGTCACATTTAAGTATTTTCTTCTCCATGTAGACCAATTTTACTATAGTATATCTATTATACAAATTATTTCTCTCTAAATAGTTGAATAATGGAGGAATAATTTAATAATGAATTTAATAATAAATAATGATTTAATAATTTAATAACATCAATCATCAGGACAACTAATAGTTCACATGTTTTGCTATAAATATTTTAGGAAAAATTGTACCAGAGCCTTAGTGTTTTTATTAATTAATTTTAATTGGAGGCTAATTACTTTACAATATTGTGGTAGTTTTTGCCATACATTGACATGAACCAGCCATGGGTGTACGTGTGTTCCCTGGTCCCGAATCTCCCTCCCCCCCACCCCCATCCCCACCATCCCATCCCTCCAGGTTGTCCCAGTGCACCGGCTTTGAGTGCCATTTCATCCATCAAACTTGGACTGGTCATCTGTTTCATATGTGGTAATATACATGTTTCAATGCTATTCTCTCAAATCATCCTACCCTCGCCTTCTTGCACAGAGTCCAAAAGTCTCTTCTTTATATCTGTGTCTCTTTTGCTATCTTGTATATATCCTTGGTGTTTTTAAGTGATACCTATCTAATACTTACTAATTTAATTAAATGAATTCCTGTTAGGAGCACACTGTGTGCCAGGCATAATACTGTATGAATTTTCTCACGTGTTTTGAAATTGTACATAAAACTGCTAGAAGAAATGAAGCATCAGTAAGTGATCTAAGTCTATCAACTTTAGTACAAATCTGTTACTTTGTAGGCTGCTGAAAATGAAAACAAAATTGCTTGAGAAGACCCAAGGTTTATTAGAAAGGTATGTTGTTGTTTAGTGGCTAAATTGTGTCTGACTCTTTTGCGACCTTGTGGACTGGCTCCTCTGTCCATAGGAGTGCCCAGGCAAAAATACTAGAGTGGGTTGCTGTTTCCTTCTTTAGGGGATTTTTCCCATCCAGGGATTGAACTTGTGTCTTCTGCATTGGCAGGCGGATTTTTTTTAACACTGAGCCACCTAGAAAGGTATAGGTACTAAGAAAAGTGAGTACCTATACACCATTTTTTTAAAAAATCATTTGTCCTGATGGCTTTCTTTGTTGCTTGCTGTTGAAAAATGGACTCCATGGGGTTGAAGCATCATGGAAAATTTAATTAAGTTTTAATTAAATGTTTTCCATGGTTTTGCATAACAGGGAGATAATATCAAATCTAATTCCTATAAACACTAACATGAATCTAGGTAATCAACACAGGAAACTTTAAGGATCCATGTTGTTTTGTATTATATCTATTAAGAATATTTTTAAAGGATGGTCTTACAATGTCTCTAAATGTGTTTATTAGAATCACTGAGCTCAGAACTCTCCAGGGGAGAGTTTTTAAATTATTATTTCAAATTTCATTGGTTTACTGTAATGGCAATTTAATGATTTTAATGTCTCTGAAATTAGTCTGTTTTGGTGTTTCCTAATTTAAAAATTTTACATGAGTGCTTTTTTTGATTTTTGAAAGTTAAAGGGGTATAGTATCTAAAGTGTTGCATCACTTTCAAATGCGTGAACAGGATGTGTGCATGCCTGCTCCATCACTTCAGTCATATTTGACTCTTTGCAACCCTGAGGACTGTAGCCTGCCAGGCTCTTCTGTCCATGGGATTCTCCAGGCAAGAATACTGGAGTGGGTTGCCATGCCTTCCTCACGGGGATCTTTCTCACCTAGGGCTCCAAACCACGTCTCCTCCGGCTTCTGCATTGCAGGCAGATTCTATACCACTGAACCACTGTGAAGCCATGAACAGGATGAGTTCAGTTCAGTTCAGTTGCTCAGTCATGTCTGACTCTTTGTGATCCCATAAACTGCAGCACGCCAGGCCTCCCTGTCCATCACCAACTCCCAGAGTTTACTCAAACTCATGTCCATTGATACTGAACTCAACAGCTCTGCCATGTGTTTGCTGAATGAAGGGATGAATAATTGGCTGGAGAAGTGAATGAAAAGGATTCCACAAGATCAGCTGTCAATACACGAGGGAAAAAAAAATAAACACATCTTATTTGTGACAACATCAGTGAATAGTTGAGTAGGAAATAGAATCCAAATTAGCCCACTTGTTCATATTTTCCATAATTCCTTAAGCTTCTGTTTCTCACAGTGACCTAAATTCATGGACATGTTGCATTATGGTGACTTCATAAAACATGAGATAAAAATCACGTTTTTAACTCATCTATAGCAAGAATCCAAAATACTGAGGCAGTTAGCATCAGTTTTTCTGTTTTATTTTCAGAAAATGTGAAACTAGGAAAAAAATAGATGACCTGGGATTACAAGCCAGTTTTTAGTATCCAGAAAATGTGACTCTGTTCCAGAGGAGCTGCTTGTCACCCAGAGTTTTAATGTATTTCATCTATTGAAAGTCAATGATGAACTGGTGACTTTGAGCTGGACTTTTCAACAGTGCCCTGTGGCTCTTTGGCATTCCCCTGGACCTGTTATGATTATGGAACCCCATTAAGAAGATTCCCTTTGAGATCTTGAGATAAAGACCCTGAATGTGGATCATTAAGTGTGTAATACTGGGCCAAAGTCAAGCTTCCTTTTATCTATCTTTGATCTTAATGATCTGAGTTTGGGCCAGAATGGAGTTATGCTCTTAGAACAGCTGCTGGAGTATGAAAGAGCATTTCTGAGAGAGATAGAGATTGAGGAATATGAATTGAAATCAGGACTAGTAAAGTCATTTAGCAGCCTCGTATAAAGGAGCATTTTGAAATCTAGTATGGCAATGCACCAGTACTTATGGGCCAGGTGTTTTTAATTAAACATATCTTAAGGTATTAAAAATTTGAAATGCATGCATCCTTCACACTTTTCCCTGCATGTTTTATGTGTCGAGTTAGATAGAAGGCAAAAATATAAGAAGGAACTAAAGAAATTGCCAGTAGGAAAATCAGTTGAAATAATTCAGAGGCTGCTACCATTTTTCAAGATCAAATTTGGTTTGCTCATAAAGACCTGAGCAGGATGAGAGATGTTTAAAAACTCTTGGAATTTGGTAGTAGAAGAAAAGTGATGAATTTACAGACGTTAAGCTTGGTTGCTTGGATTGTCACATTTTGCTATCTAAGAGAGGAAAAGATTTCTTCCAGCTGCAAAATTGTGGGTTAAAAGAAATGTCACGCTAAGTTTTTTTTTTCTTATTTAAATGAATATCCATATGCTCTGAATGTTATCAGATTTTCAGGCTTTAGAAACTGAAGGCTTTTTATTCATAGGACAGGCTTTGCAGGAACTACTATAGTGCAAATTCATCCCCAAAACTCTCCCAAGGCACATAAATTTCTCTTTGGAAATATCAGCTCTTGGGTAGCAAGAATAATTTCATTATGGCCTTCCTAGCTTTTGGCTTTTGTCTGAAAGATCAGAAAGTGCAGAGGTTATAATATATCATCACTTCAGTGACAGGAACACTTGTCCCTTAGGATTGACATTTCAGGAGCTTCTTCATGTGTTACAGAGCCACCTGCAGAGAGTGTTTGAAAGTCGCTGGATAGCTAGCTTCACCCACAGGGAAAGTGACAGGGACCTGGAGTAGTAGATAGAGGCTTTTCAGTGGAAACCTTTAGGCATAATTAGATTATTCTAGGAGGTAGTGGATTCATGTCAATCTGGCCATCCCCAGAGGATGCTGGGGGCTACCAGCACCACGTGACAGCTTTCACTGGCTAGTTGCACTGAGCTGAGTCAACTTCAAGGGCCTTTGAACTGTGCTTAGGAGATGGGGTAGGAATGCAGCAGGCTCAAGAGACTTTTTAAAGATTCACTCTTCATCTGAATTGGCCCTAAGGATTCAGAGAGAACCTAGGATAGTGGAGATAATTCTAGGGTCCCCTGAAATGAGAGCCAACTATAAAATACTGATATGACATATAGTAAGATGTTTGTCTAATACTGATATATATTACTCATAAAATATGCCTAAAATATGGGCTGATATGTAGTACAATATACATAAAATATTGGCATTGAAATATGGTTGATAGTGTGTCTCACAGTTAATTTTATGTGTCAGTTTGGACTTAGGATGTCTAGATAGTTGGTAAAACGTTACTTCTAAGTGTGTCATTGATATTGGGTTTGAAAGAGACTAACATTTGAATCAACTAACTGAGTAGAGAATATCTCCCTCACCTGTGTAGGCAGGCATCATCTGATGCATTGAGGACCTGCCTGAATAGAAAAAAAAAAAAAAAAGGCCTGAGGACCAGTGAATTTTCTCTTTTTGCTTGAGCTGGGCCCAGTGAATTTTCTCTTTTTGCTTGAGCTGGAACATCCATCTTTTCCTGCCCTCAGAAGACATGGACATTCCTGGTTCTTGGGCCTTTGAATTTGAAATGGGATTTATGCCATTGGATGATCTGGTTCTTGAGTTCATTGTCATTGGCTGAAAACTGAGGACCTGCCTGAATAGAAAAAAAAAAAAAAAAGGCCTGAGGACCAGTGAATTTTCTCTTTTTGCTTGAGCTGGGCCCAGTGAATTTTCTCTTTTTGCTTGAGCTGGAACATCCATCTTTTCCTGCCCTCAGAAGACATGGACATTCCTGGTTCTTGGGCCTTTGAATTTGAAATGGGATTTATGCCATTGGATGATCTGGTTCTTGAGTTCATTGTCATTGGACTGAAAACTTGAAAGACACTAATGGCTCTTTATCTGTTAGTAAAGAGAGAGTGGAGAGTCCATGATGAGAACTGCTCATAGAGATAGATAAAATATCTACATTGGTTACTCCTAACCAACCACTTATAAGAAGAGACAAGTGATTTTTATATTGATACTTTTGAACATTATTGGAAAACTTAGAAATATCATGAAATCATTGATTGCTTCTAATGTCTCTGGATGACACCACCCTTATGGCAGAAAGTGAAGAGGAAGTAAAAAGCCTCTTGATGAAAGTGAAAGTGGAGAGTGAAAAAGTTGGCTTAAAGCTCAACATTCAGAAAATGAAGATCATGGCATCCAGTCCCATCACTTCATGGGAAATAGATGGGGAAACAGTGGAAACAATGTCACACTTTATTTTGGGAGGCTCCAAAATCACTGCAGATGGTGACTGCAGCCATCAAATTAAAAGATACTTACGCCTTGGAAGAAAAGTTATGACCAACCTAGATAGCATATTCAAAAGCAGAGACATTACTTTGCCAACTAAGGTCCATCTAGTCAAGGCTATGGTTTTTCCAGTGGTCATGTATGGATGTGAGAGTTGGACTGTGAAGAAGGCTGAGTGCCAAAGAATTGATGCTTTTGAACTGTGGTGTTGGAGAAGACTCTTGAGAGTCCCTTGGACTGCAAGGAGATCCAACCAGTCCATTCTGAAGGTGATCAGTCCTGGGATTTCTTTGGAAGGAATGATGCTAAAGTTGAAACTCCAGTACTTTGGCCACCTCAAGCGAAGAGTTGACTCATTGGAAAAGACCCTGATGCTGGGAGGGATTGGGGGCAGGAGGAGAAGGGGACGACAGAGGATGAGATGGCTGGATGGCATCACGGACTCGATGGATGTGAGTCTGAGTGAACTCTGGGAGTTGGTGATGGACAGGGAGGCCTGGCGTGCTGTGATTCATGGGGTCACAAAGAATCGGACATGACTGAGCGACTGAACTGAACTGAACTGAACTGAATGTCTCTGGACAAAGTGGTGAAAGAAAAGGATGAGTTCAGAAATTCAAATTCCCAGCTCAAGGACTAGTGGCATAGATGTGACCTAAGAGCTTCCAGGTGTACCTTGAAGGGAGAGCCTTATCCCCTACAGCTTTAGGGCTGAACATCATCCAGTGGATGGCTAAATGATAACACAAGTTGAACTTTCAGCCTCAAAGGGTGTCACTATTAAAGTGAGGGTAATAGTATTCTGTAGGTTGAGAAGATATGGGAAGATCCTGATTAAGCTGGCTCAGACTGTAAAGAATCTGCTTAAAATGTGGGAGACCTGGGTTTGGTCCCTGAGTTGGGAAGATCCTCTGGAGGAGGGCATGGCAACCCACTCTAGTATTCTTGCCTGGAGAATCCTCATGGACAAAAGAGGCTGGTGGGCTACAATCCATGGTGTCTCAAAGAGTCGAACATGACTGAGTGGCTAATACACACACACACACACACACACACACACACTGAACCCTTAAATTCTGAAGAGTCTCTTTTGCTTTAGAAGTTGCCTCTTTTATCCACTGTGCTGCTTTCCTACTCCCAGGAGAAGAGATCTCTTTGCTGAGATCTTAATGAAGGGATTAGTCCTGCTTGGTCTAGGGACACTGTACTCGCCTCCTCTGAAGCAGTTGCCATGTAAAACAATGCTGGTTCTCCTCAGGATCCACTCCGCCATGCTTCTAGACCTATATTTAGACTCGAAAAGTAAGGAACAGAGGGTGACCTATGAAAAAGTGTGCCACAATCCAAAAGAACCACTTGTTTTCTAATTTATACAATCAGAAATCCAGGGAGGGTATGTGGGAGTGAACGCTAAGGATGTAAGTTATGGGAGGAAGGAACATGAATTGTATCAGGCTCTCTGAGCAGCTTCAGGAAAGGCTTTAACAGTTTGTTTGGTTGGACCAAAAGATGGCCCACTGGGAACAAGTGAAAACATGTTTAAATTTGAGAGGAGTGCCCTAGCATCCTTGAAGAACCCCGTGTTTACTCTTCTCTGTAGGTTAGACCTTACAGTGAGAACTACAGCCACTCAATTCAAAAGCAAAATGCAATGAGAGTAATTGGATCCCAAGGTGATGGAGGCCAAGTGGCAGCAAGGTAGATGGTGGTTACCATAATGGACAGCAGATGCATTGATAATTGACTAACAAATAGAGAATATATTTTAGATATTTAAGTGTCTATTTAAAGCCAATCTTATATTTGGAGAAAGACTTGACATGAAGTCTTAATGAATTTAAAATACCTCAGTAGACTATGCTAAGTCACTTCAGTCATGTCCGACTCTGTGCGACCCCAGAGACGGCAGCCCACTAGGCTCCCCGTCCCTGGGATTCTCCAGGCAAGAACACTGGAGTGGGTTGCCACTTCCTTCTTCAGTGCATGAAAGTGAAAAGTGAAAGTGAAGTCGCTCAGTCATGTCCGACTCTTAGCAACCTCATGGACTGCAGCCTACCAGGCTCCTCTGTCCATGGGATTTTCCAGGCAAGAGTACTGGAGTGGGGTGCCATTGCCTTCTCCACAGTAGACTAAGGAAGAATTCATTTAAGAATGTCAAATTTTATATTTAATAAGCCATGTCCTAATGTCTAAAAAATTCAGTCTGGCGTGTCAAAGTGATTTTCACATTCAGACATATACAAATGACTGTTTCATTATTTCAGTAGAACCTGGTGTGGGTTAGATGTTGCAAAATACCTACAGTGAGGAAATCTGGTTCTTTCAAGTCTGTGATTTTGGCTGAGGCTCCAGAGTTTCCCAGTGGTGTCTGTTATAAAGCAACGTACAGAAATTGGCAGCAAGTTAGAGATAACAACTTCCATCCCAAAGACTGTCCAAGCTGCATGTTAAATTTTCCCCATCTGTCACAGTCTCTGCTGTCCCATGTCAGAGTCAGCTTTGGAACTGGTGACATTGGAGGTACTTGTTATGCCTGTCAAAACAAGACCCAAGGGTCTTATTGTTATGACAGTTTGGATATACTGGAACAGTAATTACCATTCGTATGGCCTTCCTGTGGTGTTCTCCTGTTTCATGCTCCCATCTCCCCTTACATGGGTCCCAGAGTACGTGGCACTGAATAGTAGAATCAGCAAGAGATGGTACCACAGATGCTTTTTAGGATATTATGTTATGTGAGAGCCAAAGAATGCTAGTACCTAACATTTGAGTGCACTATATTTGTTGCTTATTAACCAAGTAGGTAAGGATAAGTAATGTAGGGCTATAACTATATTTCCAGATAAACTATGGTTTGAAACATTTAAATTTTATGAATATATAATTGACAATATTATGTTAAAATATATCCATTGATATACAACAATATGGATGAATCTCAAACATTGTTGGATAAAAGAACCATATACATATAAGTAGTTGCAGTATGATTCCATTTACAGAAAGTTCATGTACAAGCAAAACTATTGTATGATCTGAGAAATCAGGTTAGTGGTTGCTCTTGGGGTAGGGCAGAGTGGGTCTTGGGAGATGCCAGTAATGTTCCCCTTTCTTGATCTCAGTTATAGTTACATGTTGCATTAGAATTTATCAAGTTGTATATTAATAGTACTTTATGTACTTTTCTATTTGAATATCATTCTTCAATTTGAAAAGTGAAAAAGGAATTACCTTCTAAAGTAAAATAAGTTATTATTTTTAAAAAGTTCACAAGAGAATGCAAACTAATACAGCCCCTATGGAAAACAGTGTGGAGATTCCTTAAAAAATTGCAAATAGAACTGCCATATGACCCAGCAATCCCACTGCTGGGCATACACACCAAGGAAACCAGAATTGAAAGAGACACATGTACCCCAATGTTCATTGTAGCACTGTTTATAATAGCCAGGACATGGAAACAACCTAGATGTCCATCAGCAGATGAATGGTAAGAAAGCTGTGGTACATATATACAATGGAGTATTATTCAGCCATTAAAAAGAATACATTTGAATCAGTTCTAATGAGATGGATGAAACTGGAGCCGATTATACAGAGTGAAGTAAGCCAGAAAGAAAAACACCAATACAGTATACTAACATATATATATGGAATTTAGAAACATGGTAATGATAACCCTGTATGTGAGACAGCAAAAGAGACACAGATGTATAGAACGGACTTTTGGACTCTGAGGGAGAGGGTGGGATGATTTGGAAGAATGGCACTGAAACATGTATACTATCATGTAAGAAACGAATCACCAGTCTATGTTTGATACAGGATACAGTATGCTTGGGACTGGTGCACAGGGATGATCCAGAGAGCTGATATGGGGTGGGAGGTGGGAAGGGTTCAGAATTGGGAACTCATGTACACCCGAGATGGATTCATGTCAATTTATGGCAAAACCAATACAGTAATGTAAAATAAATTAAAAAAAAATCAGTGTGTGTGTTAGTTGCTCAAAAAATCAATAAAACCTAGTATTTTAAGAGAGCATCTTACTCATGTGTGCTGATTCACACTGAGACATCAAAGAAGGAAGGAACTGAATAAAATTAACTTTTGACAACCAAAAAAATAAATAAGTAAAAAGTTCACAAAACCATAAAGCAAGAGAATTATTTTTCAACATCATTACACATTATTGTAAGTGATGATAAAAGTCACTTATGGAGTATATCTCCTATGCTGGAATAGCTTTAGTGTTTGAAGTAGGTTGCTTATTTAATGACTTCACCAGTTTTTGAGGTGCTTATTATCCTAGTTATTTGGTGTGCTAAGGAGGAATTGAGACTTAGAGAAATCAAGCAGCTTGATCAAGGTCTTATAGCAGGTTGGTCATGTGTGAATTTGAATTCTGCTCTGTTTAACTTCAAAGGGGAAGGAGCTTCCAACTCACCATCACACTTGCACATGGAGACAAGTTGTTGATTTCAAACTCTGGACTTAATTTTCATGTTGGGGAAAGTAGTTTTCTTTATGAATTTAGCATTCATTTCCCATGGTAATGAATGGTTGTCATTCTGTACTCAGAATTTATAGAACTCAGACAGCATCAAATAAAAGCAGCAAATTGCTTTAACCCCAAAGTTTAGAAAAGCTAAAGAGTTAATACTACTTCACAGGCAAGTCAAACAGGTAAACTTGGACATATTTATTTTTTATTTTAGGAACTTGCTTCTTAGTGTTGGCCTTAGTGCTTTCAAGCTTATGGTTGAGAGAGAGAAAAAGTGAGAGATGGTCAAATAAAAAGCTCTGAATTTAAAAACAGTAGTTTTTTTTATTTACTAGGGCAATACTGGATGATGAGATTTTGGAAAACTGGGTAGTCTAAGGAATCACATTTATTTCTCGTTAGAAAGTGTATTTCATCCCTTGGGCCACACATGGTACTGGTGTAGGGAAAGACTAAAGAGAAAAGGCGTATTAGGAAGGTAGACCAATGCCTTGAGAGAGGCAGGCATTAACTTTCCTGCAAGTTAGAATTAGGTAGATGTTTTAGTTCTTTTATGGAGAAGAACTATGGGTGCAATGGCACCCCACTCCAGTACTCCTGCCTGGAAAATCCCATGGACGGAGGAGCCTGGTAGGCTGAAGTCCATGGGGTCGCTAAGAGTCGGACATGAGTGAGTGACTTCACTTTCACTTTAGTTCTTTTAAGCTGCTGTAACAAAAATGTCACTGACTTAAACAACAAGCATTTACTATCCAGTTCTATAGGCTGGGAAGTCTAAAATCAAGGTTCTGGCACACACATAGAAGTAGAACATTAATACTGTATAGTTATAAAAGCACTATCACATCTCATTTTACCCTCATGATTCTGAGAGATTGGTATCATTGGTATGTCAGTATTATGGTTGCAAATGTGAGGCTCAAGGAACCTAAGTAGCACATACACATTTCAGGAGTAAGCAACAGAGAGAGAAAAGAAGGAGGATCACTTAATCATGACTAGATAAGTTCAATCCATATCAGTTTAGTTGCCAGTTGTGTCCAACTCTTTGCAACCCCATGGACTGCAGCATCCCAGTCTTCCCTGTCCATCACCAAACCCTGGAGCTTGCTCATAATCATGTCCATCAAGTTGGAGATGCCATCTGCCATCCAAATTTCTCATCTGTTTTCTCCTTCTCCTCCTGCCTTCAATCTTTTCCAGCATCAGGGTCTTTTCCCATGAGTCAGTTCTTTGCATCAGGTGGCCACAGTAATGGAGTTTCAGCTTCATCATCAGTCCTTCCAATGAATATTCAGGGCTGATTTCCTTTAGGATTGACTGGGTTGATCTCCTTGGAGTCCAAGGACTCTCAAGAGTCTTCTCCAACACCACACTTCAAAAGTATCAGTTCTTCAGTGTTCAGCTTTCTTTATAGTCCAACTCTCACATCCATACATGACTACTGGAAAAGCCATAGCTTTGACTACATGGACCTTTGTCAGCAAAGTAATGTTTCTGCTTTTTAATATGCTGTCTAGGTTTGTCATAACTTTTCTTCCAAGGAGCAAGCATCTTTTAATTCCATGGCTACTGTCACCATCTGCAGTGATTCTGGAGCGCAAGAAAATAAAGTCTGTCACTATTTCCATTGTTTCCCCATCTATTTGCCATGAAGTGATGGAACTGGATACCATGATCTTCGTTTTTTGAATGTTTAGTTTTAACCCAGCTTTTTCACTCTCCTCTTTCACTTTCATCTAGGCTCTTTAGTTCTTCACTTTCTGCCATAAGGGTGGTGTCATCTGCATATCTGAGTTTATTGATATTTCTCCTGGAAATCTTGATTCCGGCTTGTGCTTCGTCTAGCCCAGCGTTTCACATGATGTACTCTGCATATAAATTAAATAAGCAGGGTGACAATATACAGCCTTGACATACTCCATTCCCAATCTGGAACCAGTCTGTTGTTCCATGTTCAGATTTAATTGTTGCTTCTTGACCTGCATACAGATTTCTCAGAAGGCGGGTCAGGTGGTCTGGTATTCCCATCTCTTTAAGAATTTTAAGAATCAGATAAATTGGGTGACACGACTGAAGTGACTTAGCAGCAGCAGCAGCAGATAAATTGGGAAGGCTTTCATGAAGGAAATGTATGAACTAGCATTTGAGGAGTTAAGTGAGGTTTAAGCCCAAGATAATAAGGGGAGGACATTGTTGGTTGGATGAGTTGTGGAAACCAAAATCTCAAATGTAGCAAAGCATGGCTCTTTAGGTCTTGTGGTCAGCCATCCCCTGTGGGTGGGGATTCGATCTCAGAGTCATTTCAGTTTAGCTACCTTTAAATTATTTTGTAGAGGAAACTTCAGGTGCATCCCATGAGAGTTTAGTAAGAATAACTTAAAGTAGTATTCAGGATGCTACTAGAGTTATTGAGTTTATTAAGATATATGTGATTGCTGGGAGAAATATCAGTAACCTCAGATTTGTAACAAAGTTTGAAAGCTTCCTGTAGTCACTTTACTGAACTCAGGAACCTATAAGGTAGCAAATGTAATTGATAAGTCCTCTCCTACTTATTAGTAGGGCAGATGGTTCCTCAGGACTACTGAGAGATGTTCTTAATAATAATAATTACAATTAAACATTTCTGCTTTATTAAGATGTGCTTCTAAGGGAAACTCTTCCATTTTAAAAGATAAAGAAACATATCCTGTTCACCAGAATCTGAAGTTCTTTTATGATCATGTCATCAGGTCCTGGCTCTGTAGGCTGTAAAGAAGGTATGACTCTCCTGTGTGTTAGGAAACAATGCTATTATGGGTGGGTACCAGAAGTGAAATAGAGGAAAACAACAGAATGGGAAAGACTAGAGATCTCTTCAAGAAAATTAGAGATACCAAGGGAACATTTCATGCAAAGATGGGCTCGATAAAGGACAGAAATGGTATGGACCTAACAGAAGCAGAAGATATTAAGAAGAGGTGGCAAGAATACACAGAAGAACTATACAAAAAAGATCTTCACAACCCAGATAATCATGTTGGTGTGATCACTCACCTAGAGCCAGACATCCTGGAATGTGAAGTCAAGTGGCCTTAGAAAGCATCACTAGGAACAAAGCTAGTGGAGGTGATGGAATTCCAGTTGAGCTGTTTCAAATCCTGAAAGACAGTGCTGTGAAAGTGCTGCACTCAATATGCCAGCAAATTTGGAAAACTCAGCAGTGGCCATAGGACTGGAAACGGTCAGTTTTCATCCCAATCCCAAAGAAAGGCAATGCTAAAGAATGCTCAAACTACTGCACAATTGCACTCATCTCACATGCTAGTAAAGTAATGCTCAAAATTCTCCAAACCAGACTTCAGCAATACGTGAACTGTGAACTTCCAGATGTTCAAGCTGGTTTTAGAAAAGGCAGAGAAAAGAGAGATCAAATTGCCAACATTCGCTGGATCATTGGAAAAGCAAGAGAATTCCAGAAAAACATCTATTTCTGCTTTATTGACTATGCCAAAGCCTTTGACTCTGTGGATCACAATAAAGTGTGGAAAATTCTGAAAGAGATGGGAATACCAGACCACCTTACCTGCCTCTTGAGAAATCTGTATGCAGGTCAGGAAGTAACAGTTAGAACTGGACATGGAATAACAGACTGGTTCCAAATAGGAAAAGGAGTATGTCAAGGCTGTATAATGTCACCCTGCTTGTTTAACTTATATGCAGAGTACATCATGCGAAATGCTGGGCTGGAAGAAGCACAGTCTGGAATCAAGATTGCCAGAAGAAATATCAATAACTTCAGATATGCAGACGACACCACCCTTATGGCAGAAAGAAGAGGAACTAAAGAGCCTCTTGTTGAAAGTGAAAGAGGAGAGTGAAAAAGTTGGCTTAAAGCTCAACATTCAGAAAATGAAGATCATGGCATCTCGTCCCATCACTTCATGGGAAATAGATGGGGAAGCAGTGGAAAGTGTCAGACTTTATTTTGGGGGGCTCCAAAATCACTGCAGATGGTGACTGAAGCCATCAAATTAAAAGAGGCTTACTCCTTCGAAGGAAGGTTATGAGCAACCTAGATAGCATATTCAAAAGCAGAGACATTACTTTGCCAACTAAGGTCCGTCTAGTCAAGGCTATGGTTTTTCCTGTGGTCATGTATGGATGTGAGAGTTGGACTGTGAAGAAGGCTGAGTGCCGAAGAATTAATGCTTTTGAACTGTGGTGTTGGAGAAGACTCTTGAGAGTCCCTTGGACTGCAAGGAGATCCAACGAGTCCATTCTGAAGGAGATCAGTCCTGGGATTTCTTTGGAAGGAATGATGCTAAAACTGAAGCTCCAGTACTTTGGCCACCTCATGTGAAGAGTTGACTCATTGGAAGAGACTCTGATGCTGGAAGGGATTGGGGGCAGGAGGAGAAGGGGACGACTCAGGATGAGATGGCTGGATGGCATCACTGACTCGATGGACGTGAGTCTGAGTGAACTCCGGGAGTTGGTGATGGACAGGGAGGCCTGGCGTGCTGCGATTCATGGGGTCACAAAGAGTCGGACAGGACTGCGCGACTGAACTGAACTGACCGGAAGTGAAGAGGAGTAAGAAAGGAGGCCAGAGAGTGACTTATTGTGCCGGTCCAAAGGGGTCTTGAGCCAGGATGAAATAGAATCAGGAAAGAGAGGGACTGGAGAAAATTCCAACTGTGACTGCTTCCCATTGAGGCCCAGGTTCTCCTTGCTTTACCTAACCTTCTCTTTGGCTACCATTACAAAAGCTTCTTGAGGGATCTCGTCAGAGAGTTTTCACTGTAGCTCTGTTTACTCAGTGTTTTGAGAAATTATAGTTCATATAAATTTATGAAGATTATAGAAAAAGTAAATGTGGCACTTTGCAGTTTATTAATTATTTTTATTTTACATTGAGAAATTATAAACCAGAATTTTGAATTACAAAGCCTTGACTTTTACAACTATCTGCGGTAAATACATACTGCTATGACTTTCTGTCTTCATAACTTGCATATTTAGCACATTTGACACTAGAGCACAGTGGTATTTTTTAACACTCTCTTTGATATATAACAAGATTATTTTCAGTAAGAATTGTGGGTTAATCAGTAATATAGTTTTTTTCCTATTTGTACTTTAAACAATTAAATTATAATATATTTTAACTTTAATGCAAATATTATAAAGTAGTTCACAAATGAAAATATTAAACCTTATTGTTTATACTGCTTCCCTGTTTTAAAAATTCCAAGTCATTGCCTAGAAGGACAGAATTAAAGTTTTTCTCTTTTTCTCATTTCAGAAACTTATATTTTGGTTACCAATTATATATAGAAATATATAATACAACATATACTGGAGAAATGAATTGCACTTGGGAAGGAGGCTCAAATGATTCTGAGCTTTTGTAAAATTACACTTGACTGTGTGTAGCTTGAGCTTTCCATGTGGCGCTAGTGGTAAAGATTCCACCTGCCAATACAGGAGATATAAGAGACGTGGGTTCGATCCCTGGGTTGGGAAGATCCCCTGGAGGAGGGCATGGCAACCCACTCCAGTATTCTTGTCTGACGAATCCCATGGACAGAGGAGCCTAGTGGGCTACAGTCCTTAAGATAGTGGAGTTTGATATGACTGAAGTGACTTAGCATGCACACATGTATATAGTTTAGTCCTTATCTATTGGAGGTTAGTTGTATGCTGCAAGTTTTCTAAATTGTGTGGAATCCAGTGTTTATGAAAGAATCCATAACAAAAGTATGTGACTTTGAAACTTGCATATATCATTCAAAATCAACCATAAACATGCAGTTGTTTAGAAATTAGACTAATAAAATAATGTTTTTCAGTGTATTTTTGTCCTGAGAGTTTTTAAATTGTAAATGCATGGGGATAACAACAACAACAAAAAAAACTGACCTTGTTAAAATTTTTACAGTTGCTACAGTTAGTGTACCCTCTAATTATCTGTGCCCAGGGTAAGCTGCTTCCCATCCCTCACCCTTGTATGCTGCTGCTTTGACTGGTATTTTTCTCCTCCCGAAGAAACTGCTTTCTTCTTCATCCTGCCTCCTGCCGTATACCTCATTGCCCTTCCCTTCTCAGACACCACCTCCATTAACTGATTCCCGCAAGTGAATGCTATTAATATGTCTCCTTCCTTTGAACTCACAGTAGACTATTATCATTATTCTATAGACCACCTTGTAATATTAATTCTGTGAATATTGTCATGGAAAGTAGAGCCTTACTTCACTTTTTATTTGTTATCACTTAGCATTAAACACTTTTTCATTTAGTCAGCCAGTCCTCAAACACATCATATTGATTAAATACAAAGGACATTATTACAATAACGAGACCACAGTTTGTTTTATTTTACATGATTTTTACATATACTATTTTTTAAATTTCCATAGGTATTTTGAACATACGTATTTGCAAATCATTTTCAGATAATAGTTTTGTGTTTGGCCTTCTTCCAAAATCAATTATTTCAAGATGTCTAGAATGTCAGCTGTCTTTTGTGGCATTTGCCTCATATGGTATGAAATTTTTGTTTGCTGGCTCATTTTGAGTAGGAATTTTATTGATGTTGCTGTTTTTTTTTTTACTTTGAATTCAATGCTGTTTGTCTTTTTTTTAAATTAATTTTTATTTTTTAGTTTGTTTTGCCTTACAATACTGTATTCGTTTTGCTATGCATTGACATGAATCAGCCACGAATGTACATGAACTCCCAATCCCGACCCCCACCGCCCCCCTCCCGCCCCACACCATCTCTCTGGATTATCCCCGTGCATCAGTCCCAAGCATCCTGCATCCTGCATGGGATGAGTTGGCAGAGTGGCAGTGTAACATGTATGATATCATAAGTGAGACGATCGCTGGTCTAGGTTCGATGCTGTTATTCTATTTTTAATGCTCTTCTCTCTGGGCTTATATACCTTGCCTACTGGTTTTTGCCATTACCTGTTTCTAGCTCCTTGGAACTCTCTGTCCGGAACTAGATCACATATTGGCAGGTCTGGTCTCCAGTTCTGCAGAGTTATTGGTGTTACAAGTCTTGTTTCTGAGTCTGAGACTGCTTGAACCCTGGTTGAAGTGGGAAGGAGTCTTGGCTCCCACTCATTTTCCTGAATAGAGTCTCAGCTCCTGGCAATGGTCACCATTTTGTTGAAACTCCTTTCTCACAGATCAGGGAAATTAAACCCAACTTCAGGTTTCATAGCCAGAGTCTGGCCCTGGTCCCCCGACAGAAGAGGAGTGCTTTGGGCTCCTGTTAGTACCCCTCCCCATTTTGCAATATCTTAATTTTACCCAGGAACCTATTAGGTTACTTTTACTCTTTGTGTTTCTATTCCAAGATCTTTACTTTGTTCCTAAATCCAGTTTTGTGTTTCTAAATACTAAATATATAACATAAAATTATAAATTTGTGAGTGTGTGTGTGTGTGTTTCTTTAATTACTGTGGGTTCAAAGCAGAGGTGGTGAGTGTTTATGCCTGAACTCACTATTTTGTCTTAATAAAAAGTCAGAGACTTTAATTTAAATGAGATTAAACTTCTGACTCATCATATGGTGATCCTTCTTTTATTACAAATTACAGAGATTTCATTTTGATTTAGTTCCTTCCCAGTGGTTTTCATTTGATTTTTAAAAAGATTTTCTGATAAAGAAGGGGGTTTTTTTTTTTTTTTTTGGTGTAGGGCAGGGCAATTTATTGACTCCAAAAGGCCATCTGAGCAGCCGAGTCAGAATCATTAAATGTACCTTCCACTCAGCTTTCTCCTTTGTTACAGGCAATGAGTGTGGGTTAACTAAGCTTTTCAGTCTGCCCATATTTGTTTTACCCTTCATTCAATAGTAGAATTAATGATAACTTAAGTAAAAAAATAAATGAAAGGCATGTGAACATCTAAAGTAAAATCACTTAATAAAATGTCAGTAGCAGCCAAGTGAAGAGGTTATGCTATTGTACATTCATTTTCTGTGTTACTGTGAGTGAGATGAAAATCAGACTCTTTCATTCTGCTTTGGTGAGCCTTCAGGTGCCAGATCTCTGAAGTTGATAGAATATAAAATGCAATATTTTTCCAAAGGAGCACTCATGGAGATGGAACTATGTTTTACTTTTAAGATTAGGTTTTCTTTCATCCTTCTTTTGCTAAGTGTTTGCAATCACACATGAGAAAAATTTTTGTAGGGAATCAAAACATTGAAAACAATTTCAGGGATAATTTTCCACATTATTATGGAAGCCTTTCCTTTATTAAAATACTTAAAATTAAACTTCCCCAGTGCATTTACTTGTTTTTAAATAATTCCTTCTTTAAACAAAAAAAAAATTTATGTTATAGAAGATAATCATTTTGGTAGAATAGTTCTAAAATGCATGATATAAATGTTACCTTCTGTACTGGGTACAGAAGTACCAGTGTTCTTTCCAAAATTCATGTTCTGCTAGAACCTGTGAATGAGACTTCATTTGGAAATAGATCTTTGTAGATGTAATTAAGTTAAGGTGAGTTCATATTGTATTACGGTGGGCTACTATAATGGGAGAATATAATGTCCTTATAAGAAGAGACACCAACACACAGAAAGGAGAATGATATGTAAAAACAGAGATGGAAGTTGAAGTGATGTGTCTATAAGCCTAGAAATGCCAAGAATTGCCAGCAGTCACTGGAAGCTAGGAGAGAGGTATGGAATAGGTTTTCCCTCACAGCCTCCAGAAGGAATCAACCCTCCTAATACCTTGATTTTAGACTTCTATCTTCAAAAATGTGGCAGCGTAGACTATTGTTTTAAGCCACCCAGTTTGTGGCACTTTTGTTCCAGAAACCTAGGAAACGAATACATCTTTTTACATAGCATGTTTTACTGAGCATAATGCAACTTTTATCTATGGTGTAAACAATGTAGTTTGTTTTAATGCCATGAGTGTTCCAAGGGACCTTTGACGTGTCCTGGATTTACCTTGCCCCTCAAAGAAAGTAGATAAGGCAATTTTGATATTCTTGCTGGTCTTTGTGTCTTGTGGTCATTGGCTATTATATTTCTTTATATAACTTGCCTTTTCCTCTTCCTCTCTGTGTCTATATAACTGTCATACTTTAAGAAGTATTGAAGGTTTCCAGGAGAAAAAAACCAATCCACCTAAGTTTGGTAAATCAGTTCTTGATATTTACATACAATTCTAAGTTTATCGGCTCAATTCTAAGAGTTCATAATTTCCCAAATCGTGTTTGGTCCATAAATACACTCTGGAGAAACCCTGCTGGTTTGTGGTAAAGAATCTTCATGCAGTGGAGGAGATGCGGGAGGGCCTGCGTTGGATCCCTGGGTTGGGAAGGTCCTCTGGAGGAGGGCATGGCAACCCACTCCAGTATTCTTACCAGGAAAAGGCCACGGACAGAAAAGCATGGTGGAATCAGTCCACTGGGTTGCAAAGAGCTGGACACAACTGAAGCGACTGAGCACAGAAGATCTCGAGTTTCTACAGAAATCACTTTGAGGAACACTGTCATAAAGGGAAAAATTTCTGTTCCTTAATAAGCAGTTTCACTTAAGCCTAGAGCTGAGGTATTCTTTGTGGGCCTTCAGCTCTGTGACTTTATTTTGAATATTTGAGGTTACTGAAAACTGGAATGTCGAGAGACATGAGGAGTTGTTCTAATTTTTTCTTAGCAATAATTAATCTTCCTAAAAGTACCAGTTATTTAGATAGGAGTTAATTTTTTGTTCATTTGGTTTTGGGGAGGCCTTAGTTTCCTATCATAATCTAGGTGCTGAGAAAGATTAAGTGAATCTCTATTTGGAAAATACTGCATAAAGTTGAAATTGAAGACAGGCAAACAACACTGTAGTTGAACTAGTTTTTTTTTTTCCATGTCTGTATATTCAGTCCCTCACATCTTCTGTGTTGCTCTAATTTTGAGGCTGCTTTGAGTTAGTGGTGGTTTAGTCGCTAAGTCTTGTTCGACTCTTATGACCCCATGGACTGTACCCTACCAGGCTCCTCTGTCCATGAGATTTTCTAGGCAAGAATACTGGAGTGGGTTGCCATTTCCTTCTCCAGGGGATCTTCCCAACCCAGGGATTGAACCCAGGTCAATTGCACTGCAGGCAGATTCTTTACTGGCTGAGCTGTGAGGGAAAGCCTATGTGGCATCCTGTCTATATCTAATTATTTAAATTGAGTAACTTAACAGGGTTGCTGAAGCAATGTTGTTCCCAGCCTTATGAGGAATCAGTAACATGCCATGTATGTGATCAGTCAATCAGTCTAATGAAATATCCTCATGTGCCAGCTATTGTTCTAGATGATAATGGTCCAGGATCCTAAAGAAGCACACACCCTATTGAAGAGAGACCAACAGTGAACTGTACATGGGTAATATTTCCAGTCAGTTAATTGGCAATAAGTGTGATGGAGAAAACTCAAATAAGCTAGAGGGTAGAAATATGGGTTAGGGCAGGTGAATGTTTGCAATTGGGATGATGGTGGTCAGAAACGGTATCACAGAGAGGGTGGAATTTGATACAAACATTCCAAGAAGGTCGAGAGAGCATTCTAGGTTAAAGGAACAGCCAAAGCAAGGCCCAGAGCCAGGAAAATGTGTGACGTCAGCACCAGCACAGGCTAGTATGTACAGAGCAGAGGGGACAAGACATAAGTAGGAGGGTGTAAGATTGGAGAAAGGTGGTGGTAGGCATGATGTGGAGGTCTTCTAGATCATTATAAAAACTTTAGCTTCTCTGTTGAGTGGGATAGGAAGTCATTGGAAAAAATTGAGTAGAGAAATAACATGATCTACCTTACATTTTCTTTAGGTTATGTAAGAGTTTATTTTTATTTTGTATGCAATTTAAAATGTTACATTCTGTTTATGGACTATATTCCTGATGTTTTACATTACACCCTCACACCTATCTTAAACACAATAGTTTGTACTTCTTACTTGCCACCCCTAGATTGCCTCTCCCTTACCATTGCTAACAACTAGTTTGTTCTCTATATCTGAACTTGCTTATTTTTTTGTTATATTCTTTAGTTTATTGTATTTTCGGATTCTACATATAAGGAACAGCAAAGAGTATTTATCTTTCTCTGTCTGGTTTATTTCACTTAGCATAATGCCATCTAAGCTTATCCATGTTGCTTCAAATGGAAAAATTTCATTCTTTTATATGGCTTAGTAATATTCTACTGTGTACACACATACACACACACACACACACAAACACACACACCACATCTTCTTTATCCATTAATCTATTGCTGGAACTTAGATTGCTTCCCAGCCTTGGCAAGTGTAAATAATATTACTATGAATATTGGAACACACACCTGTCAGAATGACTATCATACAAATAAGATATGTTGGCAAGAATGTGGAGAAAAGGGAACCCTCATACTGTTGTTGGGAATGTGAACTGGTGCAGCCATTGTGTAAAAGAGTGTGGAGATTTCTAAAACAACTAAAAATCAAATTTCCATATAACCTAGCAGTTCTACTACTAGGTATAAGAACAAAAACAAGTGATACATGCACTCTGATCTAGCTTATATTTTACATCATGCTTTTAGGAGCATGATGACTATACAGCTGTTGGCAGCCAGGATCGTATATCAGCTTTCATAAAGGCATTTTGAAATAGACTGAGGTAGTTTCTTACAGGGGGGAACTCATACTTTGGAGGCAGATGTCATAGAACTATCGGTTCAGTTCAGTTGCTCAGTCATGTCCGACTCTGCGACCCCATGAATCGCAGCACGCCAGGCCTCCCTGTCCATCACCATCTCCTGGAATTCACTCAGACTCACGTCCATCGAGTCGGTGATGCCATCCTCGGTCATCCCCTTCTCTTCCTGCCCCCAATCCCTCCTAGCATCAGTCTTTTCCCATGAGTCAACTCTTTGCATGAGGTGGCCAAAGTACTGGAGTTTCAGCTTTAGCATCATTCCCTCCAAAGAACACCTAGGCTGATCTCCTTTAGAATGGACTGGTTGGATCTCCTTGCAGTCCAACAGACTCTCAAGAGTCTTCTCCAACACCACATTTCAAAAGCATCAGTTCTTCGTCTCTCACCTTTCAAGATTGCTGGGAGAAATATCAATAACCTCAGTTATGCAGATGACACCACATAGAACTATAGCAATAAATTAAAATATTTCATTTTCTTAGGAATCTCAACATAGTCACACTAGTAGGAAAATGTTTTTAGAAAATCTGACTTGAAAGTTTGTATCTTTTCTTTAGGTCTCTGGCAAAGACTGCTCAGGTTAATATGTGTTATTATGAGTTCTGAATTCATCATTTGTTTTGTTGCATTTAATACTACAAGAATAAAGAAAATCTTGTCATAAGAAATCTTTGGTTATGGAGATTCTAGGTGAAGTTAAAACTCAAGATATAAGCTTCTCAACCTTCAGTGTGTTTAACCATTGTTAAACAGAATTTTGAAAATTGGTTAGCATATGGTATTTGTCTTTTTCTCTGATAGCATATGGTATTTGTCTTTTTCTCTGACTTCCCTTAGTATGATAATCTCTAGGTCCATCCATGTTGCTGCAAATGGCATTATTTCATTCTTCTTTATGGCTGAGTAGCATCCCATTGCATATGTGCACCATATCTTCGTTATCTATTCCTCTGTCAGTGAACATTTAGGTCGATTCCACTTCTTGGCTGTTGGATATAGTGCTACAATGAACATTGGAGAGGGGCACATACATTTTTGAATTATGGTTTTCTCTGAATATATGCCCGAGTGGGTTTGCTGGGTTGTATAGTAGTTCTATATATAGTTTTTAAAGAACATCCTTACTATTCTCCATTGTGGTTATACTAATTTACATTCACATGATGTCATTCCAGTAAACTGTGGAAAATTCTGAAAGAGATGAGAAATACCAGACCACCTAACCTGCCTCTTGAGAAACCTATATGCAGGTCAGGAAGCAACAGTTATAACTAGACATGGAACAACAGACTGGTTCCAAATAGGAAAAGGAGTACATCAAGGCTGTATATTGTCACCCTGCTTATTTAACTTCTATGCAGAGTACATCATGAGAAATGCTGGGCTGGAAGAAGCACAAGCTGGAATCAAGATTGGTGGGAGAAATATCAATCACCTCAGATATGCAGATGACACCACCCTTATGGCAGAAAGTGAAGAGGAACTAAAGAACCTCTTGATGAAAGTGAAAGAGGAGAGTAAAAAAGTTGGCTTAAAGCTCAAGATTCAGAAAACGAAGATCATGGCATCTGGTCCAATCACTTCATGGGAAATAGATGGGGAAACAGTAGAAACAGTGTCAGACTTTATTTTTTTGGGCTCCAAAATCACTGCAGATGGTGACTACAGCCATGAAATTAAAAGATGCTTACTCCTTGGAAGGAAAGTTATGACCAACCTAGATAGCATATTCAAAAGCAGAGACGTTACTTTGCCAACAAAGGTCCGTCTATTCAAGGCTATGGTTTTTCCTGTGGTCATGCATAGATGTGAGAGTTGGACTGTGAAGAAAGCTGAGCACCAAAGAATTGATGCTTTTGAACTGTGGTGTTGGAGAAGACTCTTGAGAGTCCCTTGGACTGCAAGGAGATCCAACCAGTCCATTCTGAAGGTGATCAGTCCTGGGATTTCTTTGGAAGGAGTGATGCTGAAGCTGAAACTCCAGCATGAGGTGCTTTGGCCACCTCATGTGAAGAGTTGACTCACTGGAGAAGACTCTGATGCTGGGAGGGATTGGGGGCAGGAGAAGAAGGGGACGACCGAGGATTAGATGGCTGGATGGCATCACTGACTCGATGGACATGAGTTTGAGTGAACTCCGGGAGTTGGTGATGGACAGGAAAGCCTGGTGTGCTGCAATTCATGGGGTCGCAAAGAGTTGGACAAGACTGAGCGACTGAACTGAACTGAACTTAACAGATGTCATTTAAGTGGAATCTAAAAAAAATGATATAAATGAGCTTATTTACAAAACAGACTCACAGCCATGGTAAACAAACTTATGGTTACCAAAGGGGAAAAAAGGGATGGGAAGGATAAATAGGAGTTTCATATTAACATATAAAAACTACTGTATATGAAACAGATAATCAGCAAGGACCTACTATTTAACACAGGGAGCTCTACTCGATATTCTGTAATAAGCTATATGGGAAAATAATCTGAAAGTTGATGGATATATGTATATGTACAACTGAAACACTTTGCTATACACCTGAAATTAGTACAGTGTTGGAAATAAATCATACTCTGGGGATAACCCAGAGAGATGGTGTGGGGGGGAAGGGGGGATACCATCTCATGTGAAGAGTTGCCTCATTGCAAAAGACTCTGATGCTGGGAGGGGTTGAGGGCAGGAGGAGAAGGGGACGACAGAGGATGAAATGGCTGGATGGCATCACTGACTCGATGGACGTGAGTTTGAGTGAATTCCGGGAGTTGGTGATGAACAGGGAGGCCTGGCATTCTGCGATTCATGGCATTGCAAAGAGTTGGACACAACTGAGCGACTGAACTGAACTGAGGAATTAGGAACGTGATCTTGATTGTTCAAGCAGGATTTGGCCACAGGCAGCTGAGATGCACATGAAAGGAATGTATCCCGTGAGCCCAGATGCTTGCATCTTCCCATACAAAGAAGAGCACTAAACTCCTCAGATAGCTGGTTTTCCTTAATTAACAGACTGCCTGCCTCCACCCCTCCTTGTTACAAACGTCCATGTATCTTGACTCCTTTCCCCATCTCCTTGGAGCAACCTCTCTGTGGGTCACTTGAGATGCTGTCTCCCGGGCCTGACGTCCTCATAATTCCCAAAGAATACATCTAACTCTCAACTTCCAGGTTGTGACTATTTTTTTAGTCAACAAGAGTTAAAAAGAGTGTCAAAAAAACCCATTCTTTTTTTTCTTTCTCTTTGGCTTGCCTTATGCACAAGGGTAACAAACAAAACTAAATTGTATGATAAAGTGATACAACAACATACAAGGGTGTTGACTTGCAGTGAATGTCTGAGGTGGCGCAGCTCAGCCCCTCTTTCAAATATCACGCAGCCGTAGATGTCCCTGAAAGAAGCTTGCAGAGGTCATCTGTTCTAAACCTATTTTCAGATAGGGAAAGCCGAGTTTCTGAGAAAATCGGCAGACAGCATTCAAGCCAAGACCAGAAGCCAGGACTCCTCCTCACTCCTCTCTTGCATCTGGAAGCCCTTGCTCCTGTAGGAAGGGCCAGACCCCCTGCAAAACGCTTCGGTGTCCAGGGGACTCTGAGGCCCCTTTGGGCCACTATGAGATAATTTTTCTTTGTTCCTTTTTAGGATCCAGGTGCTTCACTATTTACTCTAGGTTTCCATTGCTCTTCTTCCAGTTGACTCACCTTATGGCAGCTCCGACTCCAACTTCTCTCTTCTCTGGCCCTGGGCCCGGCGCTTAGCACTAGACGCGCCTCATAAGACGCTCGGTCGCAGTCTGTCGTTTGCTTCTGCATCTCCGCTGCGAGCCTCTTGAGGTCAGAGGTCATGTCATGCTCACTGTCCTGAGCACACTATCTGGTTCACAGCAGAGGCTCAGGGAAGCGAGTGTCTTGGCGGGAAAAGGAGAACATTCGTGCCCTCAAAGGGCATTCGCATTTTGCATGCCGGTCTCTGACAGTCACTGACTAATGTCTGGCTGCAGGCTTGGCTCTGCCCTTTGGATAAGGATGCTGGGAGGAGCACTTTCATGATGACTCATGCATCTTATAAACTGGTATTAGTGTTCAGACACAGCTAAGCTACAACATTCTGAGAAACAGAAAACTGTAATTCATCAAAGCAAAAGCCATCATACATCTACCACCCATTCACAGCAGAAGGGATCAGATCTTAATGACTAAAAGCAGTATATTTTAAGACCAGTGCACACCTTTGGCAAAACACATACTTCACATCGGGTTATTTCACCCAAGTTTATATTCTAGACTTGTGACTAGACCAGGTTGAGTCAGTGACAGTTCCGGGACTTAGATGAAGTCCTCAGTCACCTCCTTTATCACAGCTTTTCTCCTATGATGAAGCAATAAGGCACTGATGAATTGTGGTAAAGGGCTGGGCTCCCAAAAGTTTGGAGGTTAGAGTTTACCTTTAACCACCAAGGAACTAAGAGCACAGCTCCTCAGCCTCCCCAGATATGTGTTTCTTTAGCCATGCCCTGAGCCAGGGAACTGTCTACCTCCAGTCACAGCCTGGCCCCTCTCTCTGAGTTAGAGTCTGGGTCATGTTATCATCGTGAAAGGATGAAAAGCCAAAGAAACAGAGCCAGCTGTAAATGCTTAACAATAATTAAAATTTTTAAAAAGATGTATACTAAAAATACGATGCCAACTTTCCTAAGGAGACATGGCTGGCCTATAAATCACACTCAGGCTAAGCCCTCCTTTTATATTCCTGCAAAATTCCAGAAAAGTCATAGTAGGAACACTCCCCAGCAGCACTTGGGAGAAAAGTAAATGCCTTTCGGAAAGAAAAAAGGAAGATATTCCCAAAGATTGGGATTGCTGAACATATAGTCACAATGAAGTTTTTCATCTGCTTAATTATCAAATGTCAAGCCAAAGCTTCCTGGACAAGATGGTGGAGTGGAATGACCTTGAGCTTACCTCTTCTCATGAGTACACTGAAGTCTCAACTAACTGCTGAACAACCATCGATTAAAAAGACTGGAATCTAACAATAACAAAAAAAGATAGTCAACATCCAAAGACATAAAGAAGAACCCACAACGAGATGGCAGCAGGTGTGTGCTCACAATATAATCACATCCCAGACCCCCAGCACCCGGGAGGGGGCCATAAACTGGAGAATACATTGCAGAAGTTCTCTTACAGGAGTCAGAATTCAGAGCCCCATGTCAGGCTCTACAGCCTGGGGGGTCTGGCACCAGGAAGAAGAGCCCCCAGAGCATTTGCCTTTGAAAGCCAGCAGGGCTTGACTGCAAGCACTCCATAGAACTGGGAAAACGGAGACTCTGTGCTCGGAGGGCACACTCAGGCCACATGCACCAGGATCCAGGCAAAAAGCAGCGATTTCATGGGAGCATGGGCCAGGCACACCTGCTGGCCGTGGAGGGCCTCTGGGGGGAAGCTCAGCAGATGGCTGACTCACTCTGAGGGCAAGGCCCCAGGGGTGGGGATATCAGGGGGCTCATTAGGACGCTCCACGGGAGGCCACATTCTGACACCAAGACCTGCCGCCACTCAGCAGCCTGTGGCTCCAGGGCTGGGACGTCAGGCCAAGCAGCCAGCAGGGAGGGAACACAGCCCCATGCATCGGCAGGCAGGCTGAGCCCACAGTCGACTCTAGATACATATGTTCATCTCAATATAAGCAGAAAA
This sequence comes from Aepyceros melampus, assembly GCA_006408695.1. Taxonomy (NCBI): domain Eukaryota; kingdom Metazoa; phylum Chordata; class Mammalia; order Artiodactyla; family Bovidae; genus Aepyceros; species Aepyceros melampus. Next base: position 109,819 of record SJXQ01010869.1, on the reverse strand, counting down.
AGCTTTTGAGAAACTCAACATCAATTAATGATAAAACCTCTCCAGCAGACAAGAGGGAACATACCTGAACATAACAAAGGCCATGTATGACAGACTCACTGCTATCATGCTCTGGTAAAAAGCTGAAAGCACTTCCTCAAGATCAGGAACAAGAGAAGGATGTCCACTCTCGCCATTTTCATTCAACGTAGTTTGGGAGTTTAGCTATAGCAATCAGAGAAGAAAAAAATAAAAGGAATCCAAATTGGAAAGGAAGAAGTAAAACTGTCACTGTTGACATATGATAAACATAGAAAATCCTAAAGATGTCCCCCGAAAACCACTAGGTCTCATTGCTGAATTCAGTAAAGAGGCAGGATTAAAATTAACACACAGAAATCTGTCACATTTCTATACACTAACAACAAAAGATAAGAAAGAGAAATTAAGGAAATAACCCCATTTATCAGTGCATCAAAAAGAATAAAACACCTAGGAATAAACCTACCTAAAGAGGCAAAAACCTGTACTCTGAAAACTATAAGACATTAATAAAAAAATTAAAAATGACATAATATGGAAAGATATACTATCTTCTTGTACTGGAAGAATTTTGTCAAAATAACTATACTACCCAAGGCAATCCACAGATTCAATGCAATCCCTATAAAATTATCAATAGTATTTTTTCCACAGAAGTAGAACGTAAAATATTAAGATTTATAAAGAAACACAAAAGGCCCTGGATAGCCAAAGCGATCTTGTAAAAGAGAAATGGGTCTGGAGAAATAAGGCTTCCTGACTTCAGAGTATACCACAAAGCTGCAGTTATCAAAATACCCTGTACCAGCACAAAAACAGATATATAAGTCAATGAAACAAAAGCCCAGAATAAACCCGTGCATCTGCGGTCAGTTAATCCACAGCTAAGCAGGCAAAAGTATACAATGGAGAAAAGACAGTCTCTTCAATAAGTGGTGCTGGTAAAACTGAGCAACTACATGTGAAAGAGCGGGATGAGAAGATTCCCTAACACCGCACACAGAAATGAACTCAAATGGATGAAAACCTAGAGGTAGGGCTGGATACTGTAAGTTCCCAGAGGATAACACAGGCAGAACACTCTTTGACATAAACCGCAGCAATATTTACAATGACAGAAATAAAACCAAAAATAAGCAAATGGCACTTAATTAAACATAAAAACTTGTGTACAGCAAAGGAAACCAGGAACAAAATGGAAAAAGACAACATATGGACTGGGAGAAAATATCTGCAAAGGATGCAACCAACAAGGGGTTAATTTCCAAAATATACAAACAGCTCTTAAAGCTCAATATCAAAAAAGCAAACAACCCAATCAAAAAAATGGGCAGAAGATCTAGACAGACATTTCTCCAGAGAAGCTGTACAGACGGTCAAAAGACACACGAAAAGACGCTCATCACTGACGATTAGAGAAACGCAGATCAAAACCACGATAAAGTATCACCTCACAGCAATCAGAAAGGCCGTCATAAAAGGGCTAAAGATAATAAATGCTGCAGGGAGTGCGGGAAAAAGCGAACCCTCCTGTGCTGCTGTGGTAGTGGAAGTCGATGCAGTCACCACGGGGAACAGGATGGAGGTTCCTTAAAAAGCTCAAAGTAAAGCTCCTGTGTGATCCTGCAATCCCACTTCTGGGCACATATCCAGAGAAAACCGTAATTGGAAAAGATACATGTATTCTAATGTTCTCTGTGGCACACTGACGATAGCCAAGACATGGGAGCCTGAACGTCCATCAGCAGATGAGGGATAAAGCATAAGCGGCCTGTATACACAGCAGAATATCAGCCATCAACAAGGCTGAAATTAGGCCGTCTGCAGCAACGCGGGTGGTCTAGAGATCACACTAAGCGAGATAAGCCAGCCAGGGAAAGACAACATCGTATGACATCACTTACATGTGGGCGCTAAGAAAAATTATGCAAATAAGCTTATAAACAAGACAGAAACAGACCCACAGACACAGAAAACACATCCACAGTTGCCAAGGGGGAACGGGGCGGTGGTGGGGGGAGAGGATTGGGGAGTGATAAATTAGGAGTATGGGATGAATACACACTACTATATATAAATAAACAAGGACCTCCTGTATAGCACAGGGAAGTATATTCAACATTTTATAATTTATAAACGAACTTAAAAAATAGGTATGTATCATATATAGAACCGAATCGCTTTCCTATGCATGTGAAACGACCACAACGTTGTACGTCAACTATACTTCAATTTTTAAAAAAAGTTAAGCCCCGAAGTTGGTCCTCTTTAAACATCACTTTTGCTGACAGCCTTACCCAGGGTCTAATTTTTCCGAAGGAAAAAAGCTGGAGGATCTGGATGTGACAGAGAGCAGTGCTTCTCAAATTGAATACGCGTATCACCTGGGGATTCTTTAAGTAGGAATTCTGATTAAGTAGATCTGGGTAGGGCTTGCTAACAAGCTCCCAGGTGAAGCCAAAGCTTCTGGTTTGTAGACCCCACCCTGAAGAACATGGACATTGAGGACGCCAGAGCCCATTTCCTAGAAGATGTTGAACACTTGTGCTCCTGGGTATCTGAGCTTAAAACATAAGGCCTGCTCCTAAGGTTTCCTTAAAGGTCAGCAGAGGCCCTCTTTCTAGCTGTGAATAATGACAAATACCTCCTTCCCTCTCCTGGGTCAACCATTGAGAATATGCTGCAAACTCTTTTTTTTTCCAGTGGAGTTTAAATAATAAGACAGAGTCTGTATCCAACTATGTGTCTATTCATTGGAAGAACTGATGCTGAAGCGCCAATACTTTGGCCACCTGATGCAAAGAGCCAACTCATTTGAAAAGACCCTGATGTTGGAAAAGATTGAAGGTGAAAGAAGAGGAGGGCCGCAGAGGATGAGTGGGTTAGATAGCATCACTCAATGGACATGAGTCTGAGCAAACTCCAGGAGACAGTGGAGGACAGGAAAGCCTGGCCTGCTGCAGGTCCTTGGGTCGCCAAGAGACACGGCTTAACGACTGAACAAACACCGTGTATCAACGGCTCGGTTGTTTCTTATGAAATCAGTTTGAATGCAGCCAAGAACGGCACTGATGATTCCCTAGAGCCATCGTCTCTCAGCCACAGGTTCACATCACACAAGGACACTACCACAACTTTAGTAACTAACCTCAGCCCACACTTCATCCTTGCTTCCACTGGAAGTTAATTATACTGCCTCAGTTTCTAAGTCACGTCACTTAGAGTTGCCCAAATCTTTTTCCAGGAAAAAAAGCTTAATGAGAGTGTGGAGGCTAGGTTTCTTACCTTCTGTTATCATGCAAAAGGCAAGTATACCAAGTAGCCCTGCAGTCATAATTTGCAGATAACACTGGCGTTTAGGGGTCACGGATTAAACTGAACCTGCCAGGCCAAGACTGGGGTGACCTGTTCAACACGGCAACATTTAAGGTAAGCTGAGTCTGTTACATCATGAAATGCCTATATTCTGAAGAAGTGACTCTGCAAGTTGTGAAGACAATCTAGCCACGGCTGTATTAGAAGTTTGAAAACTACACAAGAAAGATAGAAAACTCTACACGATCAACTCAACTGAGTGGTTAAGTTTGAGTAAAAGGATAGGATATGAATATTTTTCTTATAATTTTCTGTGCTTTCAAACTTTTCTGTCAAGAGTATTTATCGACATTGCAATTGAAAAAAAAAATCTTGACTCTAAAAATCGACTCAGATAAGAGTGCCTGTCTTCTGATTCGCTAAACACTTCAGTGTTATTTCTTTCTGTTCTATTCCTTTGGTTTCTGTTTTGCCTTTCCTGCATATACAGGGTTGAGGACTCTGTGAACCTGCTGAGAGCCACCTGTGTATTCTGAAACCACCATGAAAGCAGGGACTGCTTGGGTCTCTCCTTCCATGAAGCTCATGTTAGTTTTCCAAGGGTAATGAGGAAATATTCTCCTGGCCTCAAAGAATAGTGTGGCCCAGCCCTGGATGAGGCAGGGCTTCCTAAGAGGCAGTAACCAGCTCACAGAGAGACAGGAGGGGTCTTGGGCACCCTCCGGGATCCTGGGTGCACACCTGACTCCTCTTCCTCAGGACTCAGTGCCTCACCCCAGCTGATCCCTCTTGCATAATACTCCGCACGGGTGGCTCTTCCCCAGACCCCACAGGTACAACTGCAGTTCACACAGGTTTTTACTATTCTTTCCTTGACTGGGTGCTTCCTCCTTACCTCAGCCCTGTTTCCTCCACCACCTTCCAGAACGACATATTTTTCTAAAACAAAATATGACCATGTCCCCTACTTAAAGCTTGGAGGATGCAAATGTCAGCCAGAACATTAGAGGCGCTTTCCTTGGGCCTGTCTGATATCTCCATTCTGACTTGTGCTCTGGAGCACTAAATGCCCAGCCAGGGAGAACCACCCTCCAACCATCTCCCCAGACCTGCCCGACCCATGCTTGCCCCCCAAGCCTTTGCTCCTTCACTCCACCAGTCTTTCCTTCTTTTCCAGGAAGCCCTCCCTGATACATCTGTACACATCCCAGTTCCCTAAGAGGGCAAGCTTGACGGGCTGTTTGGCTCTGCTTGAGTGAGAGCCCCTCATATCTAAGTGCTCACCTGTTGTGTGCGATTTCAAATGGATTGCCTCCATTTTACAGGAGCCAGGCTCCTCTTGAGGGAGTCACGGCTTTCTCACAGTTGGCCAAGTCTCCCCACATCAGAGGCCTGGACTGGATTTCCCGGGATACTCCTTGACAAAGCTCCTCCGGAGTGGGCGCAGGCCTGTCTCCCAGGTGCCCATCTCAAAAAAGGACTGGCTCCTTCCTGTCCCCGCCTCCAAGCAGCTCGATGACCCACAACTCATCCTGAGCGCGGAGCGGGGCCGGCTCTAGCAGGAGAGACGAGAGGCTGCGGTGCCAGGTCCGGGTTCAGAGCCTCCTTGGCCGGGCGTGCCGGCTGGGCGCGCTTGGTGCGGGCAGAGGAAGGGCCGGGAAGGGGCGGACGCGGAGAGGAGGAAGGGTCTTTTCAGCCCCGACGGCGGGTCCTCGCTGGAGCGCCTGCGGGGCGTGACCCGCAGGAGGAGCCCGAGGCCCGCCCCAGACGGCGCCCGGCGGCCCCGCGGGGCGGCCTCAGGTCCCGCTGCGGGCTTCTCGCGCAGTGAGTCCTGGGATCGCGTCCCTCCACACACGTGGGCGAAGGGATGTCTGGCCCTCAGCTGCCATGGCAGCCTCCCCTCCCTTCTCTGCAGTCTCCAAAACCTGCTCTCCAGGAGGCGACTCTGCAAGCCCTAAGCAGCTTCCGCCTGCTCGCCAAGCCATGTGTTAGACGCCACCTTCTGCAAAACTCTTACGCGTAGTTCAGGACCCCAGCCCAAAGGCTTTCTTACCTCCCTCCCCACCGCATCCCACCCCGCGAGGGACTCCCCGAGCTCCAGGTCCCACCGACTAGTATCAACTGGCCCACTCGAGGCCAGCACCGGGCGGCGTCCATGAGCTCATCTGGGAAGGCAGCGCTTCACCCGCCGGATGCCTACCATCCTGCTGGCGCGGTGGTGGCGATTAATGAGTGGGCTGGGAGATCCGCTGCAGGCACAGGCCGGCCACGCCCTCCGGACCCCTACAATGAATACAGTATACCCATTAAGAAATTGGAGGTGATCCTACAAGCTGAAATTAAAATAAAGATCCTCAAGACCAGGTGGAAAAGGAAGCAAATTGCAGAACTGTCATTTAGTGGGTGCATCTTACGTTTTTATGTGTGTATCCGGACCAGTAGACTTGGATAAACGCAGTTTTGTAATGATGTTCACCCAGTTGCGGCCAGTAATTATCTCCAGAGGGGGACAAAGGTGAAGCTGAGGCAGGTGGTAGGGAGATTTTTACATTTTGCTCTGAATCCTTCTGAATCATTTAAGTTCTATAATCAGAATAAATAGACAACCAGAAAGAATACAACCAGAATATATACCAGAATAAATACAAATTTGCACACAAGTTCTATCAGAAGGGGGAGGGGGAGGTTTCTGTTTCTGAAGATCTTTGCTGAGCCCATAGCCAGGCCTGGGACCTTCTCAGTCTTCTGAGAATGGCAACCATCCTCCTGGGAGCCTTAATTGCCCCAAATGTTTTCTTTAATCAGCATAATTAGCAGAGCATCAGTTAGGCTGAAAGCCTCCTGCAGAGCTGCTTCCATCTTTGGCCGACCCTGACAGCCCTTTCAGTGACTCAACTGCCCTCCATGGCTCTGTATTTCCTCTTGTGAGTCTGAAGATAACTGTGGGCAAATGGGAGGCTCTAGAGCCTACTGGTTGGCTAGGGTTAGGGTTAGGGTTTGGTTCTTGCCTGCTGTTTCATCACTTTTGGAAACTTTTAATTTTATATTGGGGTATGGCCAGTTAACAATGCTGGGATGGTTTCAGGTGAACAGCAAAGGGACTCAGCCACACACATACACAATACACGTACACATGCCCGTTCTCCCCCAGCTCCCCGCCCATCCAGCTGCCACATGCCACACACATACACAATACACATAGACGTGCCCATTCTCCCCCAGCTCCCCGCCCATCCAGCTGCGACACAACATCAAGCAGAGTTCCGCGTGTGTGCTTGTGAGTTATCTGTTTTAAATCTTTTTAACTTTATTAAGTGGCTCATTGGTGGCTCCAACTTGAGTACTGCTCTTCCTCCTGAATCTGCATCTCCCATTTTGCAGTTCATTGACAGGTTCCACTGTCCACCTGTCACTAAAGCCAGACAATCTATCTGTTATCTTTGTCCCCAACACTCACACCCAGTCAACCATTATACCCTTTGGAACTGACTCCTAAATGTCTCTCGAGTCTGTCCCTCTTTCTGTAACTCCACTGCCAGCCAGTGTCTTATTGCGTCTTACCTGGGTTTTTGCTCACCTTTTACTACTCCATTCGCCCTCCAAACGCCACAGAATCTTTCTAAAGAGCAAATCTGACCATGTCCCTCACAGCTTCAAATATCACTGGTGCCCAGTACCCTCCTGAATAGAGTCCAAGCCCCTTAACCCGGCAGGCAAAGCCCCGTGTCACCTGACCTGGGCCACGAGCTCTCTGCAGGCATCCAGGCAGCTGCCACGCCCCTCGCGCTTCATAACTCTGCCTTGGATACTGAGCTTTCCTGCTGGAAGTCTTCTGAGCACACGTGTTGATTGTTTTTCTTTCCCTGTATCACTGCTATTTCTCGTGCTACCTGCAACCCATGACCATCTGTGTGGCTTCTCAATCCAGGTGGATCTCATATGGCTGACTCCAGGTCCCCTCTTCCTCACTTCAGGCAAAGCCAGATCATTTAATATCTCTCTTCTTGGAATTTGAATTTTAAACATCATAAGATCCTTGAAGAGTTAGTCCATTTCTGGCTCAGTCCTGCTTCCTGAGACTAATTCTCCAGTTTTCCTGTGATTCTAGTTGTTCTTTAGACAAGTTTCCAGTCAGTTCCTTTTTCCTAAGCTAGCCAGATAATTTTCTGGTGCTTCTAATCAAAGAACTCCCAATGAACCCAGCCCTTCTGCATCAGAGAAACTCTTACTTATCCTTAATTTTCTGGTGCTTTTAATCAAAGAACTCCCAATGAACCCAGCCCTTCTGCATCAGAGAAACTCTTACTTATCCTTAATTTTATGGTGCTTTTAATCTAAGAATTCTCAATGAACCCCAGCCCTTCTGCATCAGAGAAACTCTTATCCTTCAGAATCCAAACTAAATATCCATTTACTCATTCAACAAGTATTTACTGAAAATATGCTATAAATTGGGCACTATGTTGACTGCTGGAGATATGGACCTTAAAATATCTCCAACTGAACAACTTTTTTGGAAAAGGAACTTTAGGTGCAGGATAGAGTTAATTATATGACCCCATTCTGGCACCCTACCAGTATTGGTATGGGCAATTGCTTAATTACCTCATATCTGCATCCCTCAATCATCCCACAGGGAAACTCTACTGTGTTGAGATTAAAATTCAGAGGTGCAAGTGTGGAAGCAAGGAGACCAGTTTGGGGGCTGTTGCAATAACCCAGAGAGCAGTTGATGGTGGTTTGAAACACAGATGAATATGTTCCTCTACCAGGAACTCTTAAGTATAAACAAGATCAAAGCCCAAGAGAAGTACAGCAGGAGCTCCCAAACTAACAAACAAGTCATTGATAATGGGATACAAGTCACTGATAATCAGAGAAAAGTGGATTAAAAATTATATGACACTGTGTCTGTTTTTCTGGCAAAAATTATGGCCAGACACTGCCAAGTTTTGGCAGGGATATGCAGATTTAAAAACTCTCTGTCACTGTTTATGGGAACGTAGAATTGAGAAGCGATGTAACACTGCCGACTCGAGTATGCACATAACCTGGACTTCCCAGGTGGTACTAGTGATCAAGAACCCACCTGCCAATGCAGGAGACACAGGAGATGCGGGTTTGATCCCTGGGTTCGGAAGATGCCCTGGAGAAGGAAATGGCAACCCACTCCAGTATTGTTGCCTGGTAAATTCCATGGAGAGGGGAGCTTGGTAGGCTACAGTCCATGGGGTTGCAAAGAGTTGGACACAACTGAGCGTAGCACAGCTATACACATACTCATGACCCAGCAATTCTGCACCCTATTAAACATTCCAGAAAATTTTCCACACAGGTTCTTAAGGGAATGCATAGGAAAGTGTTCACTGAGGCAGCAAGGAGGTGAAAGCAGAGTAGGTCTCCGTAATTTGGATAGTGGATGGGTAAAATTTGTATCAGGTTTTGTGATAAGCACTTAATATGCCTTATGTCATCTTTTCTTCAAAATAACCCTAAGACTGGGACTTTTAACAGTATCCTGTTTTACAAACGATAAAACGGAAACTATCCTTCCGTACCCAAACCGTCGTTTATTTTCTGGTTCACTCTCCTTAGTGCTCGAACGAAGACATTGGGGTTCAGGGGCTCCGCAGAGTGCCAAGTTTCCCGGACGGGTGGGCCCCGGGAGCGTTCCTGTCCGGGCCTTCAGCACCGCGGACAGCGCCGGCGGGCGGGGCGGGGCGGGGCGTCCTCAGATACGTCACGACGCGCGGAGTCTCCCAGGCGCTCCGCCCGCGTCGCCGCGTCTCGTGACCCAGGTAACTGGCACCTTGCGCTGCGCACCGCCCGCGCGCAGCCCGCTGACCCGCAGCCTCTGGATCGCGCTGCCGCGCCGACCCCCACCGGCCGGGTGAGCGCGGCGGCCCCGGCCCTCAGGTCCCGCGGCCTCCCCCCCGCTGCCCTCTCCGGGGTCCTGGGGCGCCGCAGCCCGGAGCCGGGGCCCCGTGAGGCGCGGGGAGTGAGCGTGACCTTGGCTCCGTCTTTGGCTGGCTGCGGCCTCCCCAGGGACACCCCCCAGCCCTTCGCGTTCCTCCGACCCTGCGAGTGCCATTCTTGTGAAACGTTTTGCGTAAAGGAGCGAAGCTCTACCGGTGGGGTCTCTAGCCCAAGACTGCAGACTGTCCGCGCCTTTCGTGGCCCGGGGAGGGGCCTACTGCCCTTCCCCTCCTGAAGGAACCTGGGCTGCGGAGAACAGCGCTGGGGACGGGGGTGGCATGCGTTATGTGCTTGATGGGACAGGCAGGCAGCTTCGAAGCCTCAGGACCTCGTAGGGGGAGGCGGGAGGTGGGCAGGGCCCTTATAAACAGCTTTAATCGCGGTTTCTGCTCACAAGTGGGGAAACTGAGGCCCTGAGAGAGGCAAGACTGGCTTGAGGTGGCAGCCAGCCTGAGAACTGATTCTCCATCTCAGGGAAATGTGGGGGATGCGACGAGGTCCCAGCAGGGTACCATGATGCCCATCCCTGCATCCCCTCCCCACATGTCCTGTAGCATATTAGGACAGGCCCCTTTGACCTTTGTCCTTTTCCCACCCCTGGGCTTTTGCTCAGGCCTTCTATCTCTGCCAGGGAAATAAGCACACCCCCTTTCTACCCTGCTTCCTACCACAAGGTCTGCCTCCTTGGCCTTCTCTTGGGTTCACTAAACTAAGGTTGGGACTTGTTCCTGAGAAAAGGCCACCCAGGTCCCAGGACAGGGCGCCATAGTAGGCCGACAGGAGCGTGAGTCTAGGCTCTGCTGCTGCCCAGCTTCAGGGTCTGGGGAAGGATCTGTTAACTGATCTCTACAAGGGGCATCTGGCAGAGCAGGCCTCAACAAGCAGCCCAGATAGGGGCTTATGTGAGAGAGGCTTGGTGGCCAGGGCTTCTGCAGTTGTTATGCTGCTGGGGCTGGGGCGGGGCTGGGGCTGGGGATGTTACTGACTTTGTCCTTAGAGAGGAGACCACCAAGACCTGTCCAGAGCAACCTGCCTGTTAGTCCACTGGAGGCTGAGCTGGGCTCTTCCCTTTCACCTGAGTGGGCAGGGCAGGCTGGGACTTTGACTGCAGATACTGAGGTTGACTCTGTGCCCAGAACCTCCAGGGCTCCTGCATCCCCAAGCCCGCTGGGGTTGGGGCAGGGGTGGTTGGCTGGCTGCCCTCCTGTCAGGCTGGGTGAAGGCCACAGCAATGTACAGTGCCTTCCCCGATCACTCAGTTTTTGTGAAACACAGTGTCCCTGCGCTGGGCCGGGCAGGACACAGGCACGCCTCCCTCACCCCCTGCCCCAAGCCATCCCATTTCCCAGTGAGAGTGGTTGCCGGCAGGGAGCAGCTCTGTGTTTACATCATGACTGGGCAGTGATGAGGGCACGGGCTCCGGAACCACAGGGCCCTACCACGCGCCAGCTTAGCCTCTCTGTGCCTCTGTTTTTGTATTTGTAAAATGGGACGATGTGTGCCCACCTCTGGAGACTGTTGAAAGGGGTGGAGGAGCACAGTGCCTGCCCCCAGGTCAGGGCTCGCTCGCTGTGCTCGTATTCTCATTCCCACACTGGGTATCTTGCTGCCAGGCTCTCTTGCCTCGGGATGGGGATGCTAGAGCTTCCCCGTTGGGCTGTTTAGCGTCTTCTGATGGTCCCGGCCAGTAGCGCCCAGGCCCTACGGCCGTCTGGGCAGGGGCAGCACCCCTGTGTTTGCCCAGGTCTCAGGGGCTATTAGAGATTGAGAAGGAGTTGGCACCCTGACCCTCTGACCGCAGATCTCAGACCTTGAGGCCCCATCCAACACCTGGAGGGTGCCTCTCCAGAAAGAGCCAGCCCCTGGCAACCCTCGCTAAAGCCTAGTGTCACTGGGCTGGTAGGGCTGGACAGGCCGCTGAGTGTGTGCAAAGGAAGCTTCGGGCACTTGGGACTCAGGTTCCAGCTGAACCCGTCTCCTTCTCCCTGCAGCGCAGTGCAGTTTTGCTTTCTAATTTTCCTTTGTTTGGACTTGCTGCTGGCTGCCCTGCGGAGCCCACTGTCCCTCACTCAAGGAGCCCACCCTCCCCTTCCCTCTGCCTCCTGTAAGTCTGGAGGGAAAAGCGGAGGAGATGGGCCAGGAGGGCTGGCCCTGCCCTGCCTGGGACATGACTCCTTATAAAATAGAAGGTCCAGCCAGCTGTTTCTGGAGAATCGGTTGAACTGGTGGGGAGGGGAGTGCCCTGTGGGCTGGGCACACCTGGCCCCAGGGGCATGGACTTCCGGCCAGGCCTAGGCAGGGAGGTGCACGTTCTGGGACTGAGTTACGCAAGGGGAAGCCAGCCCTCTTGCCTGCATGGCCCCTGGGGGGCGGCTCTGGTGCTGCGCCCCACACACAGGCTGGGCTTCTCTGCTCAGAAGGGCATCAGCCAGTGTTCAGAGGGAGCTGTTCTGTGTGCAGGCAGTGCTGGGGAAGAGAAGGGACCTCTGCTTACAGTTGTTTGGGGGGCCATTATGAAGGAACAGAGGTTCTAAGAGAAGGCTCTTCCCTTAGAATCCCTGTCTTCTGTGGGGCGGGGGGAAGGAAGGCCCCCACCCCATATAGACATAGACTCCTGAAAGCCCATTGTTCATGGGGTTTTCCTGGGGAAGAGCAGGTGGCTTAGTGGGGTCAAGGGAAGTCACTTGTCACCTTTGGTCACAATGACCAGAGATCAAGCATTGCCGTGGGCCTTGAGGTGGTACAGCTCGGCCAGACCCCTTTCTTCTGGCGTTTTCCTGAGCAGGCATGGTGCACCCAGTTCCTGCCTGAGCTCCAGGGTGGCCGGGGGGCCTGGCTGACTGTCTCTCTCTGTCTTGTACTGCCTAGCTCAGGGTCACCTGCCCTGTAGGCCCCTAAAGGCCATGTGAATGGACAGATGGCTGCCGGAGCCTCCTTCCATCCTGGTCCTCTGGTTTATGTTTCTCTTTTATTGCCTGTGTCCAGGATGAGTCAGCTGAGGCTCTGCCATCCCGGCTTGGCACACAGGCCTCAAGGCTCCTGGCCCTACATGGAGTCCAGACGTTCAGCTGGTGCAGCAGGTCGTCGGGGCCACCAGCTTCCTTCACAAGCAGCAGAGTTGGAGGTGGTTCCAGTTATATGGAGGAGATGTACTTCGCCTGGTTGGAAAACCCCCAGAGTGTCCACAAGGTTGGCACCCCTCTATGTGCGAGAGAAGGTCCTGAGGCTGGGCTGTGGAGGGGACAGTGGGGAGAAGCAGCTTGCCCGCTGAGTGACTCTAGGTAGTTTCTTTGCCTCTCAGGTCCACCATTGTCTTTGTTTGTGAAAGAGCTGGTCCTCATTTTAGGTGAGGAAAGCTCATTGCTCTGCTGTTGCTGAACCAGCCAGTGGCTGGTGGTCTGGCTTGAGATGCCCAGAGGATGCCCTGCTCAGACACACTTCCCCTCTGTCATGCTGCGCTGTGTCCAGGTGGTCCCTTGTTCTGTGGTTAGGAGCATGAATGTTTATGTATATATACTGAGCTGGTGAAATGAGTAAACACGGATGGTAAAAAATAATAATAATGAAAATGAAAAAATAAAATCAGTTGCCAGGGCAAAGTAAAAAGTGAAGCTGCTCTCTATTCACAGTCCTCAGAGGAAAGTAATACGTTTCACATGATTCAAAACAAAAAGTATTAAGTTCTACAGCGAAAAGCCTTCCTCCCGTTCCATCTGCTCAACTCCTACCTGTCTGGTCCCCAGTCTATTCTTGATTTCTTCTGTATCTATTCAGATTTTCTTTAGATAAACTCGTTGCAAACATAATTCTGGATTTCCCCCACCTTTACACACAAAAAGGGCATGTACCGTGCACCGTTTTGCCGCAGGCTTTTTTCATTCAGCGTCTCTAAGGTTTTCAACGTCAGCACCTGAAGAGCCTCGATTCCCCCCAGCTGTGTGGTATCCCACTGCTTGGGTGGACGGGCCACATCCACCCCCAGGGCCGGGCATCTGGCTCAGTTCCAGCCTCCGGCTGCCGCGCCTGCGCTGCGCTGCGTCCCCTTTGCTTCCATCACCTCGAGTGTGTGCAGCTCGCTGGGATAAACGCCACAAAGTACAGTTGTTGGGTCAGAGGGCGTCTGTGCATAATTGTGACGGCTGTTGCCCAGTTGCTTCCCGCAGGGAGCGTGGGGTCTTCTCCGCCCACCGGTGCTGTTTGGGAGGATGCCAGGGAAAGCTCGGCCGCTGTGTGCTCTGCTGTGTGCTCTGCTCTGTGCTCTGCTGTGTGCTCTGCTGCCCCGGAGGCGCTGGCGCATTTGTCCATCTGCTTTTCGTTTCTGCACAAACAGTCGCAAACCATACATCCTCTTCTGTTTTGTTCCTTCACAGCATATCTTGGCGATATTCCACATCCATAATAATAGATGCATCTTTCTTAAAAAATACTACATGATTTTCCAGAATTTAAATTTACCATTTATTTAAATGGTTTCCTATTGATCACCACTTAGATTGTTTTTATGCTGCCATTTTTATAAAGTGTCCTGCAGGGAACATCCTTGTACCTGTAGGCACACCTGTCCAAGTACATCTGTAGGATAAATTGCTGGCAGTGGAATTTCTGGTTCAAAAGATACACACATTGGAAGTGTCGAGGACCTGCCTGCCACATTGCCCTCTACAAAGGCTGCCTCTAACCCCAGTGTGTGAGGGCATGTTTCCCCCAGGGATAGAAGTCTCTTTCATACCTGAAGCCCCTTGATCACAACTTATAACTCCCCTGCCAACCCTCTACCAAGCTGGGTCCTGGAGGGACCATCTGACTCTGGATGGGGGCCTGGGCTGGTTGAGAGGGGTCCCTGGCCAGGGTCTTAGGAAGGTCCTGAGAGCTATAGCGATGAAGGAAGACCAGTGTCCCCTGGGGTCCCAGTCAGGGCCACACCCAACTACTCTCAGTCCCTAACTCGGCTGTTTCCTTGTTTCTGCCCCCATCCAGTCCTGGGACAGCTTCTTCCGGAAGGCCAGTGAGGAAGCCTCTTATAGCCCGGCTCAGCCCCAGCCCCTCTTGTCGTCTCTGAAAGCAGGCCGGCAGCATCCAGCCGCACCGAGACCAGTAAACTGGTGGAAGACCACCTGGCTGTGCAGTCCCTGATCCGGGCCTACCAGGTGAGCGACGGGAGGGCGCAGGCTCCGGGGTGTGGCAGGCGCTGTGACAGGAGGCTGGCTCAGCTCCACGCCACTGCAGAGCCCTTCTCTGAGCCCTCTGTGGGTGGCTCTGACCCCCCTCCTGCTCTTTGCCACATCACCATTCGCATCGCTTGCCATCTCCCTTCATTTTTTGTGCGGACTGGTTTGTTTCTCTGTGGTCTTTCTCAGGGAGTATTATCTATCTCCCACACCACTGTGCCCCAGGACCTGGAGGGGTACTTCGTGGGTGATCAGTTTCAGTGAGTGCTGAACGAAAGGTGAATACATTGATCCTTGTTAATGTCCGTTTTCTCCTCTTGATTGGGCATTCCAAGAGGACAGGGCCAGTGTCCAGCAGGTGCTTAACCAGTGTTTGTGGGATGAATGAATGAATAAAGGAACAGTTCATTAAGCAGCTCTCCCCCCGCCATATGTTGCTCTGTCCTGGAGACTTAGGCTCCCTGTGGCTGGTTCCCAGGCTCAGCCCCCGCTATGTCAGAGAGTCCTGACGATATTCCCTATTCTTGGGCTTGACTCAACAACACTAATTGGAGGGCTGTTCTGGGTGTTCACGCCATAAAAATGTAATCATTTAGGATCTCTCTGGGAATCGGTGGCAGAAGGTATTTCATAAGAGAAACTTGTCCTGAAGACATGCAGAAGGAAGGGTAAGGGCATCCTGGCAGAGACTGGGTGGGAGGGTGCCGCACAGGCCGCTGCAGGAACTGGGGGGAGAGGGAGGCCTTAGCACACGGAAAGGGCACCTCACCTCTGAATGAGGCACTCTGCGTGGGTTGGCAGCTGCCCACCCAAGGTGTGCCAGCTGTGCTGGGGTGGAAGAGGGACGGTGCACAGGATCGGGCTCCCCGTTGGCCTCAGGACCCACGGATCGTGGGTGATGTTGTCTTGGCTGGCTAATAGGCAGGGAGCGATCTAACTGTTGACTCTGAAAAAGAACAGGGAACATAAGACTTTATAGGAAATATAAGGTATCAATCAGAGTGCGGCCTGAGGGCCTTATCTTCCAAGCAGAGTCTCTGTTCTGCAGCGTGCCTTTGGTCTTTCGTTGTCTGAGATCACAGCACCAAGGTCCTTCCAACAGGTTGGTCTCTGGATTCAGGAAGGTTACTTTGTGCTGGCTTGATAAAAATCTGCCTGATGCTAAGTGCTTACAGGGTGGGCTACAGCGCCTCACAGGCCAACTCAGGGCTGAGCTCTGGTTTGACTCACCTGCATACAGTACTGGAAAAAAGCCCAAGCTGCTGCTTATTTGCAAACATATAGAATATAGAAGAATCATGTCTCAAACACTCAAGCCCATCATTACAGTGCCGCTCTTGATTCATCTTAACCACCTCCGGCTCCATCCACAGGAGACTGATTATTTTGAAGCAAATCCCAGATGTCATTTCATTTCATTCACTGAATGTTTCAGGATGTATTTCCAAAGATAAACTCTCCTTTAAAAATTTACAAATATATGTAATAGCATTATCACTGCTAAAAATAGTAGTAATCTTTAATGTCATCAAATACCCAACTGGTATTCATTTGTGCCTGTTTGTCTTAGGATTTCTCTTTCCTGCTCATTTGAATCGAGATTCAAATAAAGCCACAGGTTGTGATGTTGACTCGGCCCTTAAGCTCTTGTACTCGTCTCTGCAGGTTCTCCTCCATTTCTTTTTGTGTTCCTTGTTTGTCCTAGAGAGTTTTCTTGAGCCTGGATGTTGCTGATTGCATCCGCATGGTATCACTCTATCTGATCCTTTGTCCCATGTAATTTCTGTAAAGTGGTGGTTATATCTAGGTGCTTGACCCAACATAGATTTGATTTCTTTGTTGCAAAATCAGCTTCCTGGTGGTGATGGCACTTCATCAGTTAGTAGCTAGGGATAATTATTTCCTGAGTGCATTAAGTCATTAGAGCGGTGAAAATGGTGATGGTCTAATTCTGTCTTTGTTTGGTGCCTGAAATATTTCCGAGGGGAGAAACTTTCCTTTGTCAGCTCGTTTAGCCTCAGGTACAAATTGTATAGGGAAGGTAGGGTCAGGGCTTGATTTTTTTTCCTGTTATTGATGGATTTTCAAAATTATGATTTGGTTCCCTAGCATCTTCCAAATATGGCAAATAAGGGCTTTTCTTCTTTTTCTTAGTATGATATGAACGCTTGGATTTAAACACATTTGATGAATTTCAGTCTGCTACAGATATTCTCCTTGTTGTTCCCAGCCTCAGTGGTGTTTCGTAGACGATGATTTGAGCTCATCTTGTACATTTCTAATAAGCTAGTTCTCCAGGGAGTGAGGGAGTATTTGCTGTTATTGGTTTGGACGTGACTTTTGGGTTCTTTTAATGGTTAGAGACAGGAAATATGTATTTTTTTAAAGATACCATACTTTATAGGTTTGTACTGATGCTTCTATACACGTCAAATATAGGACTTAGGGTTTGTCTTTGACCTCGTCAATCTTATATCACCATCTCCTTTTAAAAATATCAAAAACAGATTCTCAAAGACGCAATACAATGACTTATTTGATTTTTCTCATAATCCGTACATGACAAGCTAAGGATACAATTCTAGTACTACCACTGCTGGTTGGTAATATAAATGAATTTATGATCTTTTTATTTCTGCAGTCCTATTTGCCTTTGGGGAGCATTCTGCTAGTCAATTGGAATAGTTTCTCTCTATATAGTTATGCCACAAAATGGATGCATTAATTCATTTATCTTACTTTTAATTTTTAAAACTTAATTTTGTTTTTTAAAGATTTATTTATTTTTAAATTGAAGGATAATTTCTTTATGGAATTCTTAATTTTGTTTTACAGTGATATAAAATATTTATAAGATTCCAAAGGCAAGATATAGTCTTAAAAGTCTAGGTTCTAGCCCTGCCACTCCGCTCTATTTTGTCCTTTCCCTATAGGTAATAATTTTTTTATTTTTTGGTTTGATTATTTTACTACATATTGTTCTAATGCTCATATTTATTTGTAGACATTCAAATAGATACAGATATATGCAAGTGCATATATTTACCTTTGTCTTTCCGTTCTTAGATAACAGGTAGTTTATCGCAAACATTTTTATCTAATTTGCTTTTTTGCTTAAGAATATTTTGTGGAGACAATCTCACTGTAGCAGTTAGGAGTTTTCCTCATTCCTTTGAGCAACTCTGTGCCTGCATGAGTTTCCCATATCCATTTGTCAGTCTCCTGCTGACGGACATTTGGGAAGTTGTTAGAAGTTCGCAATTACGGACAGTACCACAGTAATTATTTTTGTGTATGCGTTCTTTCTGAAATCTGCACGATGTACTTTTAAACCGAGTTGAGCTCCTGCCACCTCGGTTGCTGTGCTGGGGCTTCACAGGCCTGCTTGGGCCTGGGTGCCGGGCATGTGGAGACTTGAAATTCTGAGGGGCCGGGAGGCTCGGCGTTGCTGGGGTCCGCCCGGCCGTGCCCCACTCTGCCGCCTCCTCTCCAGATCCGCGGCCACCACGTGGCCCAGCTGGACCCCCTGGGCATTCTGGATGCGGACCTGGACTCCTTCGTGCCCTCAGACTTAATCACCACCATCGATAAACTGGGTGAGAATCGACACCCTCTCCTGTTGCCCTGGCAACGTGAGCCAGCTGATGCCTGGGCCTAGTGACGGGCACTGAGCCTGCGGTGCCCGTGGGTCTCGGTCTCAGCCGTCAGCTGAGAGGCTTTCTTCTGACCCTTGCCCATCGATGCGTCTGGTCTCTGCGAGGGAGGGCTCTCCATCCTCCCCAGCTGGTGCACCCACTCAGCAAGTTTGAGACACCTGTCCAGGCCCTTCCTTGTGACGGCCAGCTCAGTTCTGCCTCTCACGCCCGGTGCCCTGCGGACAGAGGGCCCTCGACCTTTAGGCTGGACCTGCTGGGAGGGTGCTGGGGGCGCTGGTGGGAGGTCTAGGCTCACTGCGCCTCACCGCCCTTCCTGTCTGCTGCCCGGACTCCGCCCCACGGGCCTCCCAGCCTTCTACGACCTGCAGGAGGCTGACCTGGATAAGGAGTTCCAGCTGCCCACAACCACTTTTATTGGAGGCTCCGAAAACACCCTTTCTCTACGGGAGATCATCAGGCGCCTGGAGGTGAGCACAGGCAGGCGTGTCGGGCACACGTGACGAAGCTCTCCAGCGTGCCTTGGAGGGAGCGAGGGCACTGCCTTCCTGTTCCAGGCCCGGAGGCTGCCCGTCTTCTTCCTGGCTCCTTGTGGAGTGCTCCCCTGTCCCCACAGAGCACATACTGCCAGCACATCGGTCTGGAGTTCATGTTCATCAACGACGTGGAGCAGTGCCAGTGGATCCGGCGGAAGTTCGAGACCCCAGGCGTGATGCAATTCTCCAGCGAGGAGAAGCGGACCCTGCTGGCCCGGCTCGTGCGCTCCATGAGGTCGGGCCCCCAGCGCCTCCCTGGGAAGCCCCAGTGGCTGGGGGGCCCGCTCCAGGGCTGTCTGAGACATCCCAAGCCCTAGCTGATGAGGAGGTACCTGCCGAGTGAAGGCAGGGCTGGGTGGGGCTCCAGGAGATGACAGCGAACGGGGGTGGAAGTGACATAAAGATGTCCCCGCATGGAGTGAGTGTAGCAGGGACTTCCTGCAGGTAGGGCAGAGCTGGACTTCCGTGGAGCTGGGTCTGCCCAGGACCGTGGGGCCCTGGAGGAGCCCCTCGCCCAGCTGCTGGGAATAAAGTGGCTCCCTGAGCAGTGACACGTGGGCTGGGATTCGAATGGAGCCGCGAGGGGGTCTTTGGAACATGGTGAGAGAGCTCCAGGGCACATGTGTGCTGGAGGGCAGCGAGCCGAGAGCAGTGGAGTGGCTGGTTGCAGCAGCTTCACTGGAAGGGGAAGAGAAGGTGGTTCCAGGAATGGATGCAGCCAGAGGCCTCTGGTTAGGCTGGGAGGAGCCTCAGCCTCCCCCAGGCCTATGCTCCTTGCTGGTGGGGCGTCATGGTGTCTGGCCAGGCCCTGGACCGTGCGGAGAGACGTGGCCGCGTAGCTTCCCCTGTCCTGGCCCCTCCAAGCCCTCAGGAGTGGCCCCATGAGCCCCCGCCTCTCCGCCCTTTTCTTGCCCTCCCCAAGCAGGTTTGAAGACTTCCTGGCCAGGAAGTGGTCTTCAGAGAAGCGGTTTGGCCTGGAGGGCTGTGAGGTCATGATTCCGGCCCTGAAGACCGTCATCGACAAGTCCAGTGAGATGGGGATCGAGAACGTCATCCTGGGTATGCCCCACAGGTGGGTCCTCCCTGCCTCAGCCTGTGCTTCTCCCCCAGGCCTGGCAAGCTGAGATGGATGTGAGGCTTTGAAAGTCAGAGTGGGGGTGGTGTTGGGACCCGGGGGTAGAGGCAAAGGGGTCTGGAAAGGTCTGAGTCCCTGGGCCCTGGCTTGCTCGTCACAGAAAGAGCCAAGCACATGGCCGAAGCCTCTGGAACCGGGCTCACCATCCCTAGCAATACTGAGATGACAGAAGGGGCCATGTCATGCTGCTTGAAGTGAGGGCAGAGCCTGGAGACGTGGGCCTGGGTTGGCGTCGCCTGGTGGGAAGTCTCTGGAGGTCAGCTGAATGTCTCTTTCCCTGGCTGCTAGCTGACCACTCATTTCCCTGGGACCTTGATAAGACTTGGAAGGTTGGCCTGGCCACCGGGCAGTTACCACTGAGCTGGAGCCTGTGGGATAATGAGGAATATAGCCAAGGCGGCCAGGGCTCCTGCTGAATGGGCAGGGACAGGACATGCTGTCTGTCTGAGGGGCAAAGCCTCGGTACTTCCCACGCCCACTTACAGCCGCTCACAGCGGGGCCAGTCCCCTGCTGCTTCAGCACTGGGGCATCAGGATGACGTGTGAGGAGGGTCCCCACCCATGGGCTGGCCTGCCAGGAGTCCAGGCTTTGTCTCACAGGCTCTGTGCCCTGGAGGAAGCAGAGAGGACCCCGTGGTTTCAGGACGGCACGGCTTCAGTGGAACTATGGGGCTGGGGCAAGAATGGGCTGGGCCGGCAGGCAGCTCTGGGACTCTGTGATAGCGCTGCTCGGGCTCCTGGCCTGTGGAGGCTTCTCGGAGCCAAGGACTGCCCTCGGCCAAGCCTCCATGGTTAAGAAGGGGCCTCTGAGGCTTGAGGGCTTTCCCCAGAGGGCCTGAGGGGTGTTCATCCAGTCCCTGTGTCCACACAGCCCTCCCTCCACAGAACAAGAGGGAAGCCCGCCGGAAGAGGGCTGCCCTTCTGACACGGGGCCCCTGGGGCTGGAGGTCACGCCAGAGTATGTGCAGGCCTAGGGCTGGCATCTGCTGCTGGGCTGTGGGAGCGAGTTCTGAGTCGCGCCTTGAGCCTGCCTCAGGCTGGGGTCCACCCCTGCATGTATTGCCCCATGATGGCAAGTTCAGGCTGGACTGGAGAATCCCTGGACCTAGCTGCTTCCCCACAACCCCTCTGGACGGCCCCCTCCCCACCCACCAGACCTAAGCTTGTCTGGACAGGTCCTCTGGTGACTCCTCAGGGCAGAAATGTCAGCTCTTCTGTATCCTGCTCTAAGAGGCTGCTAGGCTGGGCTGGGGAGCCGTGTGGGAGCGGTTGCGTTGCGTTAGGTTGGGGTCAAGATTCTGGGTTGGGCTCAGCTTTTGGGTCAGGGGAGAGCTGGCCAGCTGGAGTTGCTCACATGCCTTGCAGATTGAGACAGGAGCAGAGGGCTGGGCTCCCAGTGCCCAGGCCGTTCCTGCTGGGTCCTGGGTGGGCAGGGAGCGTGGTTATGCTGGGGTGTGTTGAGGGAGGTGGGCTCTGGGCCGGGTTGCTGGGTCCAGGTGGGCAGGGAGCGTGGTTGTGCTGGGGTATGTTGAGGGAGGTGGGCTCTGGGCCTGGTGGGAGCCCTGTCCCCTTGGGGTGTGTTGAGGGAGGTGGCCTCCGTGCCGGGTGAGAGACCTGTCCCCTCTGGTCCAGGGGCAGGCTGAATGTGCTGGCCAACGTTATTCGCAAGGACCTGGAGCAGATCTTCTGCCAGTTTGATCCCAAGCTGGGGCGGCGGACGAGGTGGGTGCCAAGTGTGGGCACCAGAGCCCCTGGAGCGCTGGGTATTTAGGGGATGGACAGACATGCAGAAGAGTGGGAGAAAGGCCGGGGGTCAGTGAGAGGCTCCTGAGGTGCTTTGGAGCCAAGTGCTCTGATCTCGGATAACTAGGAGAATCCTTGGGTAATTTGGGCCAACCTGCTTTCTCCAGCCAGGGAAACTGAGGCCCAGAGAGGTGCATGGGAGTGCCTGGAGTCACTTAGTTCAGCCCACGTGGCTGTGTCTGTGCCCAGAGTCCTGCCTGCCAGGCCTCCTCACTCGCATGTTTGCCCAGCGCAGTGCTGGGAGGCCAGGACAGGTCCCTGTGCCCACTGATGAGCAGAGGGCACGGCTTTCCACCCTCACCCACTCCCTGGTGTGTTTACGTGCCATGCAGGCCTCATATCGCGAGCTTCTGTGTGCTGGGCCCTCAGCCACGTCGCCGTCTTCTCTTCCTCTCTCTCTCACGTCCTGCCCGTCACCCTGTTTGATGGCTCTCCTGGGCCTGCAGGCAGGACAGCTGTCTCTGCCTCTTCTGTGCTCCTTTTGCCTGAAGAACTGTGTCTGCTCTGGCCTTTTCTATTCTGTGTGTGTGAGTGTGTGTCTGTCTGTCTGTTTTCCCATCCAGGCTGGTAGCAAGGTGAGGGCAGAGGCTTTACCCCCGAAGCCTCACCACCCAGTACTGGAGGATGCTTTGTTAAAATGAGCCACATTAAATGACTGCTCTAGAACCATCCAGCACATTAGACCAGAGCAGGACTAGAATCCACGTCTGCTGGCTCCCGACTCATAATCTTTCCGCCATCACGTTCGTTTTGCTCAAGCACCTTTATTCTCTGAGTCTCTCTTTCCTCTCCTGCAAAACAGGGATAAAAATTCCTGGTCCCAGAATAGGTTGTGAGCAATTACAGATGACATGAGTAAACTATAAAACCTGGCCAAAGAGCTCTTTAAACAAATTTACTTTTTTCTTAATTGAAAAAGCAATGTGAGATCATTTGAAGAAGAGATTTCATAGTGAGAGTGAGTTTCCCTTCTGAGACTGCTTTCCCGCTCCCGGGAGGCGCTGCTGCGGTCAGTTTTCAGGTTAAGGGGTGTGCTTCCAGAAATGCCCCACGCAGGGCAGCACGTGTCGGCGTCCAGCACAGCTTCATTTGTAAGAGGCCAGGCGAGCGGCTCGACATGCCGCTGGGCACCTTGCCGGCTTCACTTAATGAGCCGTTGCTGTTAGAGCTGCCTGCAAAGCTCCTCGGGCTTCCAGTGCCCCTCTGGTTTCCACTGTCTCTTGCTGAAGAGCACTGGGGGGGGGGATGAGTGTTTTTGCACACATGTATGTGCATTTTTAGATAGTGTCTGAGACATGCAGTGGCTGAAGCTGAGGAGGCAGGACTGAATTGCCCTCCAAACAGCTTACAGACAGCAGCGAGTCTGCCTGCTCTGTGCCAGAGTCCCAGGCCACGCCCCCCTTCCCTTACTCCATCCACCCTTTCCATCTCTGCCAGTGTGTGATGGTCCAGAAGTGACTGCATTTGAACATATTTCTCTGCTGTGAATTTGAGTGTCTTCTTGCGTTCTTAAACCATGGTTTTAAACCATGCTTTTCCTGTAAATTCCTTTTCCTGGCTTTTGCCTATTTTCCCCTGGGGTCTTGGTGAAAAGTGCTTTAGGTATTGAAGGAGTTAGCCCTTTGCTTGCATTTGTGTGAAAAGTATTTTCCCAGCTTGATTTTTTTGCCCCCTAATACTGTGCATGGACCTTCTTCCCCCTTGACAAGCATATTAGATTTTGGCGGTCGTAGCCCTTGTGGCTTCTGAGGCTTGTGTGTTGTTTAGAAAGACTCCTTGCTCTAAGATCGTAAAGCAGGTCGTGTTTCCCCTGGTTCTGTGTTTTTGTCTCTTGTGTGCCCATTTTTGCTTACTTTGGTGAAAGGAATTTGGTAGGGGTCCTGCTCCGATGTCTTCCCAGAGGCCTGGCCCCTGGTCTTAACTCCGGTTAAGAGCTGTCCTTCATTTCTTGCCTTCACTGTCGCTGGTTGGCCCCTTCCTAAGGGTGCCTTTCCCGTCCCCAGCTCTGCCATCATTCATGCAGAGAGTATGGCTGCTGACACTGTGCAGGGGCGCTGATAAGGGGTCACGACCCAGGGATCCCCCCGGCCTCTCTTAGCGCAGCTGGAGGACGAGCAGGGCGTGGGCCAGGGTTGGGGGAGGAACGCGGGGGTGAGTCGGGACAGCACGCCGTCCCGGGGCGCAGACTCCGGGGCTGTCCCCGCCCTGCTGTGGACTTGCGCATCTGGGATGGTGGGGACTTCGTCACAGGGTTCCGGAGACGTCAAATACCACCTCGGCATGTACCACGAGCGGATCAATCGAGTCACGAGCAGGAACATCGCCCTGTCGCTCGTGGCCAACCCCTCCCACCTGGAAGCTGTGGACCCCGTGGTGCAGGGCAAGACGAAGGCGGAGCAGTTCTACCGCGGGGACGCCCAGGGCAAGAAGGTAGCTCGCCTGGGCCCTGAGGACCTGGGTTCTGTGGGCTGGGCTCCCGAGGGGTGAGCTCTGAGGGGTGGACGCCAAGGTTCAGGGCTGGGGCTGGGCGGCACAGGCTGGAGCATGGGGGCCCCTCTGGACTGATGCCTGCCCTGCAGGTCATGTCCATCCTGGTCCATGGGGACGCCGCCTTCGCTGGCCAGGGCGTGGTCTATGAGACCTTCCACCTGAGCGATCTGCCGTCCTACACCACCAACGGTACCGTGCACATTGTTGTCAACAACCAGGTGAGGGCCGGGCTGCACGCCGGTCCGGTCAGCATTGTTTGTTCCAGGATCCAGGCAGCACTCTGAGGAGCAGAGTGGGGCAGTCCTGCTTCTAAGCCCACGGCTCTGCCATTTAGCAGAGTGTGACTTCAGCGAGATGCCTGATCTCTCAGCCCTGGTTTCCTGGTCTGTGGAATTGGGAGGAGTATCCATCTGTGTGTCTGTCTCTGTGTATATCTCTCTCTCTGTCCTTCTCTCCTCCATCCCCATGTATGTGCGCACACAACACACACACACATACATATATATATATATATATGATAAAGCGATAAGGACAGAGGAAGATAGGCATAACCAGAGCCCCCGAGGCTGCACATGTGAAATTAGATGCTGCCTTTAGCTCCATGCGGCCCAGGCTTGAACACAGCTCTCACAGCTTTTGCTTTTAAGGCAACTGTGGTTAATGACGACCCGTCTTCTGAGCCTGTAAAGCCCTGGGTTAACGACTTTATTTGCATAGTCATTTAAGTCATTTAATCTTCACCATATAACCCTGTGAGGCAGGAATTTAATGAGCCCTTTTAATCAATAAGGAAACCGAGGCTTTGGGAATTTAAGTGCCTGGCCCAAGGTTGTAGAGTTAGTAATTGGTGAGACTGGGTTTTATCTCAACTTGGCTCCCTACTCCCACTGTATAAAAATGATTGCAGGAGAAAGAGCAGGTGTGATTGGCCTGGTGTTGCTGCTGTCCCCATGATTTCAAGGTCACCCACTGTTACCTGGTCGTGTCCCCATCACCTCCCGGCCACGCCTGATGGACCTCAAGGCCAAGGCGCCCCTTGCCCAGCTGCCAGGCCCCTGGCCTTCCAGGCGGCCATAGCTGCCCAGCTCTCAGTGCCTCCTGCTTCTGCAGATCGGCTTCACCACGGACCCCCGGATGGCCCGCTCCTCCCCGTACCCCACTGACGTGGCCCGTGTGGTCAATGCACCCATCTTCCACGTGAATGCGGACGACCCAGAGGCTGTGATATACGTGTGCGGCGTGGCAGCCGAGTGGAGGAATACCTTCAATAAAGACGTCGTGGTAGACCTGGTGGGTGTGGGGGCCCCTGCTGCGCCAAGCTCTCCAGGGCTGCAGCATCTTCAGTGGTCAGGGCTGGGCAGCAGGCTTAGTGCCACTGGGCCAGCCTCTGCACAGGCCTTGGGGGGGCGGGTGATCGTGAGGGCTGGTGAGGTTTTGAAGGGTGTGGCCTGCCAGGTGTGCCCCAGTGGGCAGTGACTGTCAGCCACACGGCCTGGGCACGGGGCCCACTCTCTGCCCCTGCAGGTCTGTTACCGCCGGCGCGGCCACAACGAGATGGACGAGCCCATGTTCACGCAGCCTCTCATGTATAAGCAGATCCACAGACAGGCGCCTGTGCTGAAGAAGTATGCAGACAAGCTCATCGCTGAGGGCACAGTCACCCTGCAGGAATTTGAGGTGGGCCCGTCAGCACCTTGCTGCAGCCGAGACTCTGAGGGGGCTGCTGATGTGACCAGCCCAGGGCCGGGTGCTGGCGATTTAAAGAAGTAGCCGGTATCACCCTTGTCCCCAGCAACCCCAGTTATCAAGGGGGGCAGAGGACCAAAGACACTTACAGCCTGGCGGGATGCAGCCCATGCGGCGATGCCTGGGACCATCCTCAGGCAGGAGCCCAGGAAGGCTTCCCGTGGGAGGTGGCCCCGAGCCGGGTTGTCCCCAGTGTTTTTGGTGGACATGCTGGCCCTCCCTCTTTCAGGTGCTCTGAGAGCAAAGACCATGAGTCTTTCCTGGGTTCCCACAAGTCCCTTGCTGAGTGCGATCCCGTGGACTCTTTCCAGGATCCCCTGAACTCTGGGACTTTAAACTCTGGCCATAACGTCCCTGTGGGTTGGGGAAGACCATCCCCCTAGAGCACGGTCACTCAGCCTGTGGCTGACCAGGGCATCATTGCCCCAGTCTAGGCCTTCACCCTTATTTCAGGAAGAAATCGCCAAATATGATCGGATCTGCGAGGAGGCGTATGGCAGGTCCAAGGATAAAAAAATCCTGCATATAAAGCACTGGCTGGACTCTCCCTGGCCCGGTGAGTGAGCGGCGTGTGGCTGAGAGCCCCCTGGGGCTGTGGGAAAGGCAGGCCTCTGAGACCTAGGGAGATGGGCTGGTCCGGGGAACTGAGGCCCCACCGCCCCCCAAAAGTCACAGAGTCTCTGCCCTCTCAGGCTTCTTCAACATGGATGGGGAGCCCAAGAGCATGACGTGCCCAGCCACAGGTGTTCCCGAGGACACGCTGACCCACATTGGTGAAGTGCCAGCTCTGTGCCCCTGGAGGACTTTAAGATCCACGTGGGTGAGGTTGCTGTCTGGCCTGGGCCACTGTCCCAGACATCGGGCCCCAAGGAAGGTGGTGTCAGGAGTCAGGGAAGCCCAGCCTCACCCCTGCTTGGCTGTGGGTAGACAGCTGAGCTCCCTGTCCTTCCTTCATGCCTGTGAGGGATCTGAGATAATAACTCTTCAGGTGGACAGATGTGGACGCCATGCTCCCCAGTGAGCGCCGCTGACAGGCCTCCCTGGACACCTTGGGTCTCCCCAGTGCCTTCGTTAGGGGCACCCCTGGATCAGACAGGGGGAGCAGGGAAAGGCTTCCCGAGGAGGGGCAGTTGGGTCTAGAATGCTGGGGGGCAAGTGTGCCAAGCTGGACAGATGGTAGAGGGGGTCCTGGTCTAGCCGGTGGCCCCTGGCTGCGCTTCCTGGCTGTAGCTGCTGTGGCCTCCCCTCGGGCAGCCTGAAGAGCCCCCGGGGGTAGAGGGCCCCCGCGCACCCTCTGAGCAGGCTGTGGGTGTTCCAGGAGGATCCCACCACTTCCGGGGCAAAGCCCAGGCATCTCGGGGCACTGCAGTCACAGCGGGTCTGTGTGGGTGTGGGGCCGACGGCAGGCCAGCCCGGGCCAGGTGCCTGGGCTCAGATCCAAGCGCCTTCTGTATGAGGGTGAGTGGATGACTTCCCTCTGCTTAGCCTGTCTTCTCATCTGAAAGGCAGTGAAAGTCGGTACCCGCGTTTCATTGGAGAAATGTCCCCTGCTCAGCATATGTGGCACGCGCACGTGGCCGACACTCACGTCCTCCTTCCCGCAGGGACAGAGGCGGTGGGGACATACGCGCGGGCCAGCCAGTACCTTGGCCGCAGTGGTGGGGCTGGAGGAGGGGTCCCCTGCGCCCTGCTGGGCCCTTGGCCTGGGAGGAGGGATCCACAATGAATGCACTCACCTGGAGCAGGGCCCGGGAACCACAGCTGTCCCGGGCGAGGTGGCCAAGCTCCTGCGCCCCTCAGGCGGCCCTTCCCTCCCCCAGGCCTCTCTCGAATCCTGCGGGGCCGTGCAGACATGATCAGGAAGAGGACGGTGGACTGGGCGCTGGCAGAGTACATGGCCTTCGGCTCGCTGCTCAAGGAGGGCATCCACGTGCGTCTCAGCGGGCAGGACGTGGAGAGGGGCACGTTCAGGTGAGGTTGGGGGCGGAGGAGCGCAGGCCCTGTGGGCACGAGAGCTGGACTTCAGCTGGGCTGCGGCTCTCTCAGTTGGTCCAGGGACTCCAGATGATCGTTTCAATGAGGGTTAAGAGGAAAGCTTCTTAGAACTGATTTTTTTTTTTCAATTCTGGCTGAGTGTTATGGTCTGGAGAAAAAGCCGCAACCACCGACCACCGTGCAGGAAAGGCCCACTTGTGTTTTCCCGACGCCCACTGGCAGGACAGCTGCCTCCACATGGCTCCACTAACTTGTGGCCAATCGAGGACAGGTCCAGGGCCGCTGGAAACTGGTACACATGGATCTGTGCATACTCCTGAGCATTAAATTCGCTGGTGTCCTAATCAGTGTTTCCTCATCAGCCCCCAAGCTTGAAGGCTGGATACGTTTCGGGAATGACAGGTTAATAACTTGGCGATGCGAGTGACTGTTAACTCCAGACCCCACACATTGTTTTGCTCATTGCGTATTTTCCTGAACTTCTTCAAAGGACTTTCCTTGTCGGACCAGGTGCTACAGTGAGCACATCCGTGCCTCGCTGAGGAGATGCACGTGGTATTTCTAGGCTCCACCCCCATGCTCCGCCATTCAAACTAAGGAAGGAAAATCTCAGAGTCAGAAGGGACTAAAACAGTTGATTGGCTGTTTGAGCCCTTCCCATAGATCTGGAACACCTGTGATTCAGCAAATGGAGACTAGCTCAAAGAAGTATTCATTCAGATAGCCAGGCCATCTGAGAGCCCCTGGGCCTCCTCGCGCCCCCATGGGGCCAGCATGCAGAGCTGAGTGCTCTGCGTAAGCTCTTGGTTGGTGTTGAGTCTTGAGGTCACAGGCGTCCTCAAGACCCCTTGTTTCCCTCTGAACTACTGTCAAGCCAACTCCCCACCGCCGTCTTTCTTGTTTGCAGTTTAGAGTTCACATTTCCTCTGTTTGGGACCCCGGATGTTTGGGATCTCAAGTCAGTCTCTGCCATGTTAGTGAGTCCTGGAGATGTGGCTTCCAGAATTCAATAGGCTATCCCTCCCTTGTCCCAGTCCCTCGTCACTGCTGGCCCTGCTCCAGCAGGGCTCAGGGCCCTCTCCACGGCACCCTGCGTTGCATGTCATGAGGCTTGGCGTTCAGCCAGGGGCCCCTTCTTATGTGCTGCAGTTCCTGTCTCCTCTGATCCCGGGCAAGGCAGGCAAGTGGTGAGGGAGCTAGCGGGGGGCAGGGGGACAGTGCCCCTGGCGTATGGCTTCCTAGGGCCTCAGGTTCCACGCAGGGCCCGGGAGGCTGGCATGGCCCGTCTCACGGGACCCTCCTGTGTAGGAAGCTGAGACGCTCCTGTCTGTGCTCCAGCACCCTGAGGGCGTGTGTGAGGCGGGTGCCGCTGGGAGGGGAGCCTGCCCGGAGGAGGGCCGGGTGGCTCTGGCCCTCCGCGGTGGCCGCCAGCCTGTGGGTGCCGGCAGGGGTCTTGGCCGGTCCACCGCCTGCCACCGTTTCCTGGTCTGTCTCTCCAGCCACCGGCACCACGTTCTCCACGATCAGGACGTCGACCGGAGGACGTGTGTCCCGATGAACCACCTGTGGCCTGACCAGGCCCCCTACACCGTGTGTAACAGCTCCCTCTCGGAGTACGGAGTCCTGGGTGGGTCAGAACTCCGCGGCAGGCCAGAGAGGCTCTGGCCCCTCAGGGCGTCTTGTCTTTGTTGTTTGACCTCCGTCTGGAGCTGGGAGGGGCCGAAGGAGCTCGGAGGCCCCCGGGTGGACCTGGGTCATGGGGCAGCCCCGAGGGACAGTGGTTGGGCGGCCTCCACCTGAGGCCACATCAGAGAGGTGCTCCTGTCCCATCTGGCCCTCAGAGGGCCAGGTAGGGTTGGTCTTGCCTGGATGGGGACTCTGGATACCAGAGCCCGTCCCTGGGTGGCATCAGTGGGCCCAGACAAAAACCCCATTGAATCCACTAGGGGCCACTGCCGCTGGCTGGCCCTGAGCCTCCTGGCCTGGCCACCTCTGCATTCGTCACCTGCCTCGTCTTCTGGCCGCCGAGCCCAGAGGCCCTGTCCTCAGGCTAGGCTCTTCCTATGCTCTGGCTCCCCAGACTACACCCTCATCTCTCCCTTGGCTCAACCTTTAGCTGGCCTGCTTCCCCTGAACCTGCCTCCTCCCAGAAGCAGGGACCCCCGATACTGGTCATCCCTCCTGGGGAGCAGCCTCTGGGGCTGGACCTGCTCGTTTTGGGGGGACTCCTTGGCAGGTGGCCCCTGCGGCCTCTGCAGGGTATCTTTGGACTTGGCTCCTGGTCTAGCTAAGGCTGGAGGCAGCTCTGTGTGAGGTCGGGGCTGAGGCTGGCATCTCTGGGCCTGCTGTCAGGGTCTAGCTAAGGCTGGAGGCAGCTCTGTGTGAGGTCGGGGCTGAGGCTGGCATCTCTGGGCCTGCTGTCAGCTGCTGGAAAGGGAGATCCTGGCCTTTGGGTCCCATGGAGTCCCTGGTCTTGCAGCCTCCAGGGAAGGATGGGCAGGGCAGGGACGGTGGGTGAGCACGGGCTGGGCTGGGCTGGCCGGGGCCCCAGCCCTTGGTGACAGCGCGGGGCAGGCTCTAGCTCCCTGTGTCTTCTGTGTAGGCTTCGAGCTGGGCTACGCCATGGCCAGCCCCAACGCCTTGGTGCTCTGGGAGGCGCAGTTCGGTGACTTCCACAACACGGCCCAGTGCGTCATCGACCAGTTCATCAGCACGGGCCAGGCCAAGTGGGTGCGGCACAACGGCATTGTGCTGCTGCTGCCCCACGGCATGGAGGGCATGGTGAGGGCATGGAGGGCATGGTGAGGGCATGGAGGGCATGGTGAGGGCATGGAGGGCATGGTGAGGGCATGGAGGGCATGGTGAGGGCATGGNCGCCGGGAGGGCCGCCGGGGGGGGGCGCGGCTGGGGAGGGCCGCCGGGGAGGGCCGCCGGGGAGGGCCGCCGGGAGGGCCGCGGCCGGCCTGGAGGCGGGGGGCTGGACCCTGGCCCCTTGCAGAGTCGAGGGGGCTGTGTGCCTCCCAGCCCCTTGGAACGGCACAGCACACAGGTGGGGCCTGCGTGGGTCTGTGTTAGTGCTACCGAAGACGATGACGCTACTGTTCTAGGTCAGGGACGGGACGGATGTGTCCGAGTGCCTGCTGTGTGCCAGCTCTGTTTAAAACCTCCTCTGAGGATCAACTCCTCCAGTCCTTACAACAGCCTAAAGAGGCAGATCGTTTCCCACTTGCCAGATAAGGAAGCTGAGACAGAGAGAGGTAGAATAGCCTGCCTAAGGTCACACGGCTAGCCACTGAGGTTTGAACCTCTGTTGTTGGGGGCCACATGTCGGGGAGAAGGAGGACAGGCAGGTCACCAGGGGAGGGGAGGGAGGCGCCTCGTGAGGTCCCGCCCTGGGGGCTGTGTGGCCTGACCGGGTAGAGCACGGGCGGGCCTTGGTCACTGCCTGGCTGCACCAGATGTCCTGCTCAGCCTGGACCAGCCACGCGCTCAGGGGCTGATCAGTGCTGCTCGGAGCCAGCTCCCGTGGTGCTGGGCACTTCCCGTGCCTTGTATCATTCTGTGGCGTCCTCACCAGAAGATCGGTTTGCTTCCATTTCACATGCGAGGAGAGAAGTCCTGTGACTGCCCAAGGCCCCCAGTTGTAGAGCAGCTGGCTTCTCACCTGGAGCCAGGCTGGATGAGGAGCTGGGCTGGCCTGGCTGCTACCTGTGGCTGTGGGTCTGTGGGGCTCTGCCCCTAAGGGAGGGGCAGGCCACCCCTGTCCCGTGGGGACCCAGCCTGGAGGACAGCGGGGTGTCCTGCTGCTCTTATGGAGCAGAGCAGCTATGTGGGTGAAGGTAGGAGAAGTCAGACCTGGGTTTGCAGTTGCCCCTTTCTGACTGAGTAACCTTGAGGTTGCTTCTTAATGTCTTCGCCCTTCACCTTCGTCTACATTAGAGTTGCTTTCAAGACAGAATAATGTGTGTGAGGTCCTTAGAACGATGTCTGGCACACAGGAAGCACTCAGCAAATGGTCCCTGCTGCAAGGCGGAACGTTCTAGAGAAAGTGCATCTGAACTTGGCCTTTTCACTTTTTCCTTCTGCCCTGTGTGTTCACACGTTTTGGTTCTGGCTGGACCCTCCTTGCTGCTCTCGTCCCACACTCCTTGCTTTTTCCTATGGTTCAGATTCTGGAGTTAGGGCATCTCCTCCAGAAGCGCTCTAGACCCTGCCCTGAGCCAAGGTCCCCGTCTCGTGTGACAGACCCCCAAGCCCCCTGAACTCCGGCCAGCCTGGCCATCTGGCATTTGTTCCAGGGCCCAGAGCACTCTTCAGCCAGGCCTGAGAGGTTCCTGCAGATGAGCAACGACGACTCAGATGCCTACCCTGTGAGTACCGCCTGCTCCCTGCCCCTCCCCAGGACAGGACCACACGCTGCTACTCCTGGCAAGGCCAGGGTATGGGCGCCACAGGCAGGTCACCTCCCAGCTGCACCCGTCCCTCCAGGCATTCACGCAGGACTTTGAGGTGAGACAGCTCTATGACTGCAACTGGATTGTGGTTAACTGCTCCACGCCGGCCAGTTACTTCCACGTGCTGCGCCGGCAGATCCTGCTGCCCTTCCGCAGCCGGTGAGCCACCCGCCCTGCTCATCGCTGGGGAACGCGGGGGTCGAGGGCAGGGCGCCCTGGCCGAGCGGGGGCCGGCAGCGTGTTTCCCTTCCAGCTGATCATCTTCACACCCAAATCTCTGCTGAGGCACCCAGAGGCCAAGTCCAGCTTTGACCAGATGGTGTCTGGTATGTGCCTGGGCAGGTTGGGGAGGTGGCTGAGGGGGCCCCGTGGGGCAGCCTCTGTTTCTGTGGCTCTGCAGCTTCTGACACGGTCCCTGCCAGCAGCTGGACTGGGAGATTGGTGCAGCGGCCAGATGTCTGGGCCTGCCAGGGTCACTTGGGCTGAGCACCAGGCTCAGGAGCATGCTCGGGCACCCTGTGGCTGCTTAGGAGAGCTGGCCTGGCTGCGCCGGAAGAGCTCAGAGGCTGGAGGCCTGCTGCAGCTCCGCCTGGTTCATGGGATGCCAAGTGTCAGTCATTCATCCACTGTTTTCACTCATGAGCCCAACAGGCATGGCCCTGGGGACCTGGCACCCCGTGCAGGAGCTCTCCGCCCTGGTGTCGGAACTGAGACGTGACCAAGTAGAGGATAAGGGGGCAAGTTTAGGGCCTGGAAGCTGGTCGCAGCAGAGCTGTCTGGGAAAACGGTCCTGGGCTGTAGGGGAGGGGCGGGAGCTGGTCCGGGGACCTCGGTGGCTTGGGCAGGCGCTTGTCCTCACTTGCGCGTGTGCAGGCATCTGGTCCACTGTGGCCGGTGGCTGAGCCAGCAGCGCAGAGCCCTGGCACTGGGCTGGACCTCCTGGGCTGAACACTCGTGCTGGTGGGGCTTCGCAGCCCGTGAGCCCTCCGCCTCAGGGTCCTCACCTGGGATGCATTGACCCCCAGTAGCTTCCTCTGGCGCCAGGCATGAGATCAGGAAGGGAGAATGGGTGGGACTCAGCTGGGAGCTGGGCTCTGGGGCTGAGGGCGGAAGGGCCGCGCCAGGGTTTACTTTCCAGTTTGATGGTTGGGGGAATCGAGTGTGCCCGGGAGGTGGGCTGACGGGCTGGAGAGCGGGTCTGGGACAGACAACAGTTCTGTAGACGGGAATGTGATTTCACCCTCTCTGTCCCCTCTAGGGGCTCTCCCCGCCAGCCCCGCATCACTTTAAACCTGGTGTTCCCAGGGCTTTGCCCTTGGCTGCAGCTGCTGTCTCCACTCCTTTCCCCGGGGCGTCTCAGGGTGTCCACTGTCTCCTGTTCTGTTGTTTGGCTCAGGAGGTTCATGTTGCAGACCTCAGTCTGGGGCTTGACTCGGTGGCCAAGGAGAGCCCGGAGGAGCCAGGAGCGTGGACTTGATTCCCAGGCTGCTCTGGGCCCTCTGGGGGCCGACGCCCCTTCCATGTCCTGTGGGTCCCCAGGAACCAGTTTCCAGCGGGTGATCCCTGAGGATGGGGCTGCGGCGCGGGCCCCTGGGCAGGTGCGGCGGCTCATCTTCTGCACGGGCAAGGTGTTCTACGACCTGGTGAAGGAGCGGAGCAGCCAGGGCCTGGACGAGCACGTGGCCATCACACGCCTGGAGCAGGTGCGCCTGGGCCCTCCGCCGCCAGCGCCCTGGCTCCGGGCAGCGTGCCAGGGCTGGGGCCAGCGAGGAGGGGGGTGGCTGCTCTCCAGGGGCCTGTCTGTGGCGTGCCCCCTTCCCCTGGCTGTGCCCCTCATTCTTCCTGCCCTGCTCCAGATCTCTCCGTTTCCTTTCGACCTGGTCAAGCAAGAGGCAGAGAAGTACCCAGGCGTGGAGCTGGTGTGGTGTCAGGAGGAGCACAAGAACATGGGTTACTACGACTACATCAGCCCCCGCTTCATGACCATCCTGGACCGGGCGCGGCCCATTTGGTACGAGGCCGGGTGCGGGGCTGCCCGCCCCCTGCCCCCCGGGTCTGCCAGGGCCCCATCCTGGCCTGACCTGCCCCACTTGCCGTGTGACCCGGCACCGGCCACTGCCCTTCTCTGGGCTGTGCTGAAAACCGAGGAGTTGGGCCCCCAGTCCCTGCTGGCTCTGGGACTGTCAGTGACAGAGCACCTCCCCATTAGGGATCCTCTTCAGTATGGCCTTGTGGAGAGCAAACCTTTGTTCTGAGGCCAGGACTGAACTAGAGAACCTCCTGCATGTCTCAGATCTCCCACCTTTGATCTTAGGCCACTGACTTGGCCCCTTGGAGCCTCAGGCTCTTCATTCCTGCAGCTGGGTGACGACAAGCATAGACCCCGTGTGATCCTAGGGTAGCCGCGAAGCCAGCCCAGCCCTTCCCATGAGCTTGTCTCTCCTCCTCCAGGTATGTTGGCCGAGACCCAGCGGCTGCACCAGCCACAGGGAACAGGAACGCTCACCTGGTGTCTCTGAAGAAGTTTCTGGATACTGCCTTCAATCTCCAGGCCTTTGAGGGCAAAACATTTTAGAGCCTGTCTGAGTCTTGCTGTGGGGTTGCCTGGGGACATGGAGGATGTTAGGGGCTGGCTGGCTCTGCTGCCCAGGAGAGAGACGGTCAGGAGCCCCAAGATAAAACCTACCCATATGGTGATTGAGGCCCAAGTGTAGGTACCACCAGCTTTGGTAATAAGTCATCTTGGGCCTTTGTGTTCATTTCAGAATCTCTCAGGGCTGAGACAGCCCGAGGTGTCTGATAGATGGGCTGTAGCTGTGGAGTGCTTCTCCGGCTGCCCTGGTCTCCAGGGTTTCATGTAGCTTCTCTGTCTGTGTCACTCACGTCTCTGCAGACAGCCAGCCAGCTACCCAGGAGCCCATGTCTCTGGTCTCTCTCCAGCCCGGCAGACTTGGCTGTTGCTCACCCTGCCCTTGTTCATCTGTAGATTCAAGCACTGTTCTCTGCTGTGCTCTTAGAGATTTTAGCAATGACAGCCAGGTGAAGCAAAACCACGCCAGGTGATTATATGGGCCCTGTTTTATGGGGCGTGCCATAACGAGGTATGTCAGCTTCTGATCACACTTACCATGTATCACAGTAGAAAACCAAATAACAGAGAAATTAAAAAATGCTTAAGAGAGACTTCCTGTTGTCACTTCTTATTGTAAAGTTGGGGGTAGGGCAGATGGATTAGGGAGGGTAGAGAACGGGAAGAAAGAGAAACTAAACATGAAGGGACAGTGTTACCCCTCCTGTGGGCAGAGTTGCCCCTCCTGTGGCAGAGTTGCCCCTCCTGTGGGCAGAGTTGCCCCTCCTGTGGGCAGAGTTGCCCCTCCTGTGGGCAGAGTTACCCCTCCTGTGGCAGAGTTGCCCCTCCTGTGGGCAGAGTTGCCCCTCCTGTGGGCAGAGTTACCCCTCCTGTGGGCAGAGTTGCCCCTCCTGTGGCACAGTTACCCCTCCTGTGGGCAGAGTTGCCCCTCCTGTGGGCAGAGTTGCCCCTCCTGTGGCAGAGTTGCCCCTCCTGTGGGCAGGTTTCCCTTTGGGCATCAGGCAGTGTTTACAGATCTGTTGGCATCTCCACTCTTTAGCCTTTGGCTGGTTTTGCATCCCTGCAAAGATGCCAAGGACAGCGCAGGAAGCATGCTTTGCTTTCTACAAGTCATTTGTTCGCTTGTTCCCTTCTCAGAGCACTTCTGTCTGGGTGCTAGGACCCAAGGTGAAACGAACACGTGTCCTGGAGCACAGCAGGAGAGATGTTATAAACAGCTCACAGTTGGCTCTCCATACCCGTGGGTTCCACGTGGATCCGAGCATGGGTCACAAATACTTGGGAAAATTCCAGAAAGTTCCTAAAAGCAAAGCTGGGGTCTGTCCCGCGCCAGCTGCAGCGCACTCACACTGTACTTACAATGACTTCTTGGCACTTACACCTCGCTAGGTATTGTAAGTAATCTAGAGACGATTCAAAGTGTATGAGAGGATGTGTGTAAGTTACATGCAGACACTACAACATTTCATATGAAGGACTTGGGCATGTGTGAAGCTTGGTACCTTCAGGGAGGCCCTGGAACCCATCCCCCATGCACACAGATGGACAACTGTAATTCCCTGAGTTATGGGTTATGTTGGAGGTAAGTGCAGAGGATTGTGGGAGTCAGGGAAGGCTCCCTGGAGGAGATGGTGTTTAAAGGAAATGTCCTACGGAAAGCTGGAAGAGATGATCCTTTTATGGAACAGACCCAGAAATACTGATCATGGGCCTGGGGTGGAGAAACCTGAAGAGAAAGAGCAGTCTGAAGTTGGAGGACAGAGTGTTAAAATTCCATCTGCTCGAATACAGCTGCGTGGTGTACGTACTGAATCCCACGCAGGAGCATTCTAAGTGACACAAAGTAAAAAACAGAGCTGCCATTGACAGTATGCGTGTCCTGGGCCCTCTGCTGGGGGTTCTGCATGTTCAGTAGATATTCTCTCACCTTTACCAGGGCTTTCCTGCTGGGAACGTGCCCATTTTACAGATGAGGAATATTCAAGAACCTTGAAGTTGAAGGTCATTCACCAAGGCTACTTGGCCTCTGTCTGTAAGGATAGACTCCTTCCCTTGGAAAATAGCCTCTCATTCCTGGCCCTGGGGGGATCTAGTGGCAGGGGTCTTTCCCTGCAGTTGGGCTGTGGCAGTGGGGGGGATATATCCTGTGAGGCCCCTGGCCTGGGATGGGAGCCCTCATGCTCTGGAACTGCCTGGTACGAACTTCCCCTCCTCACTCGGTATAGGGAGGCTGCACACAGGCTGGTGGGGACCAGTGGCTGAGATTGCTAAACTGAAGAAAACCAAACACATGAAAGGAGGCTCCAGACTTTACAAAGATGATAATAACTAATGCTAGGAAGTAAAACGGAGCTCATAGAACAAAGGCTTTATGTGACCTGTCATAGCTTCAGAGAGCAAGGATGATCTTGCTCCTATGAAGCTGTAACAGACTATTAAGGAAATCATCAGATGTTTAGAAAATACCAAATGTTGCCAACACAAAAATATCAACAGATAGGCTGAGTGACTTCTTTCATTGTAAGCCATGTCAACTTTGTCAATGCCCTTCAGAGTTCAATTCCAGGAAAGAATATCTGATTGGCATTTCTTGGGTCATCTATATCTTTCTTGGAGTAATTTGACTGACAACCGGTCCAAGACTCTGCTCAACAAATGGAAGAGGAACTAGAAAAAAAATTGGGGTGTGGTTTCTAGAAGAGGGGAATATGGATGTTGAATGGAACAAATGACAGACAGGCACCTGCTCTCCCTGCCCCGAGGCGGGCGTGAGAACAGCAACCGTTAGCGTGTATCAAGGACTTTCTCTGCGCCAGCTGCTGCCCTCAGCCTTGCCCCCGATGTCACCTCTGGATTCTCACTGTGCCCCTTGAGATGCATATCACTTTCACGCTGCCTGTTAAAATGCTGAGGGTCGGAGAGGCTGAGTAACTGTCCGTCGGCCACTAGCTGGAGTTCCCGTCCAGCGGGCTGGAGGCTGGTGTCCTGTCCTGCGCCGTGAGCCACACTGCCGTCTGGACTCGGAGGCTTCTCCCTAAGGTTGGTTGAGGATTAAGTGAGGCAGTGTGGGCAAGCTCTTGCTCAGCGATCCACCCATAGAGGTTGCTCAGTGTCTAACCGGGTGGGTCAGAGCGGGTCTAGTTGAGCTTGTTGGGTTTTCTTCGTATGTGGGAAGTGATCAGAGGTGATGTGAGTTATTGTTTCTTTGAATACCCAAGGAAACGTTCATACTAAGATAGAATTCTCAAGAGTTGGAGGACAGAGTTGTGTTACAAGTTATCTGTCTCCCATGCTGTTTATCACCTCTGTTTTCCAGCTGAAGTGCAAAGTGAAAAATATTCATTTCCTTCTCAGAACTGCTGGACACAAAAGAAAGGCCAAAGAAACAGATGCTCTGCTTTTCTGCAGAGGAACTTAAAAACCAAACTTCGTCTTTTTCCTGATGGGAAAAGTAATGTATGTCCTTTGAGTAACAGTGAGACACTCCAGATAATAATAAAGGATAATAACCCTGAACATTTCCAGACAGATTCACGGTGTGCCAGGATCTGGGCTCTGCTCCTTATTTTCTTTCATTTTGATCCTTGTAATAGCAACATGAGGAAGCTGTTATTACCACCCCCATTTTGTAGATGGAAACACCGAAATTGTGGGACTAATTTCTCAGCCACACAAATCGTAAGGAGGGAGTTAGTGTCCATACCCAGCTCTGAATTTCCACCCTGAACCATGCTTATTGAGTTGGTGGCAAAGAAAACAGCCATTTTTTTTTTTTTCCTGTGTCCCCATCCCATTAAGTGATGCGCACGTTCCTGTCTGGCCAACCTTCAAAGCATTTTCTCAAACATACACGTGCCCAAGTTCACTGTGTTCAGTAAAGGAATTGGGAGCATTTTTTTGTTGAGATCTTACAGCCTGTAGGAATGTGCTTCGACCACCAAGGGCGCACTCCAGGCTGCATCTCTGGACACCAGGGTGGGCACCCCTCACTTGACTAGCAAATCAAGCTCCCTGGGAAGCAGCAACAATCACTGTGGCAAGCTGAACAAGTCGGGAGATGGAGTGATTTCCCCAAACATATCACCATTACAATCATCTTGCTCAGGCAAAACTCCACAACATATATTCCTGTTTCTTTGCCAAAAGCCCTAATGTGTTCTGACAGCTTTTCCGTGTCTGATGAAGTGAGTCCTGGTGTTCCCAGTCGCCTCGGCTGCCTCTCCCCGTCCCCACCGGCATGCGACTTGGCCATGCTGCTCTCTGAGCTTCTGGGTCACGAAGGCAGACTGGGCTTGAGTCCTGACTGCCCAGCAGCCTTGGGGCCACAGGCAAGTTGCTTTACTCTCTACAACAGTGTTTTGGTTTTTTTTTTTTTTTTCCAGTGGCTTAGTTTAAGATGTTTAACTTAATCTCTCCAGAATCTGTTTGTTTTTATTTTTAAATTTATTTTAATGGAGGATAATCACTTTACAACATTGTGATGGTTTTTGCCATTTATCAGTATGCATCGACCACAGGCATACATGTGTCCCCTCCAACCTGAACCCCTCTCCTGCCTCCCTCCCCGCCCTCTCCCTCCAGGTTGTCACAGAGTACCAAGTTTGAGGTCAATAGTGTTTTTAAGGCTCCGGCTAGCAGGCTTGGTCTCTGGCAGCTTGTTGAGAACTATTAACATACATGAAGAGCTAGGCAGAGTTTCCTAGCCAAGAACGGCTAACCCAGGGAAGCCTGGCAGCCTGCAGCCCATTTTTGGCCTGGAATTGAGATGAGGAGTTTGCTGTCTGAGGATAAAACAGGAAAAGTGCTTCTGCCAGAAGGGTGGAGGCAGAGGCCCTGAGGGGACAGAGAGGTGGTGGGAGGAGGGGGGTTATTGTTGAGGGCTTTGTAGACAAACATGAAGAAGATGGAAAACCCAAAACCCTTGCTGGGAGTGACAGAAGCCCTTCCTCTCTCCCTAAGGAAACATCCACAGATCTGACTCTCTGCACGGCTACCTCTAGGCACGTGGTGTATTTGGGGGTGGCTAAGAGGAAGATGGAGAATTCAATGGACAGAGGAGCCTGGTGGAGCACAGCCCATGGGGTGACAAGCAGTCGGACAGGACTCAGCAGCTCACACACGCACAAGAGGAAGATGAGCTGCTTGTCAACAGTCAGCTCCTGTGAGGGCAGGGAGTTGATTCGGGTCTCAGGCTGGGGCGGGGGTGCCTGGAGTTCAGGGAGCTGCCCCCGTTCCCATAGGCCCTGCAGCTGCTCTGAGTCACACCCGTTTAACCTTGCCTAGCACCGTGCTGTGTTTGGTGGCTGACATTTTGGTTCCAGGTGGCAGGGAACCTAACTCACACTGACCTAGGAAAAGCCCATCACTCTCGCCTGAGGGTGTTGTGCTCTGATGAGCCGCTGTGAGTTTCAGCTGCTGCAGAGCAGAGCTTGGGATCCCAGTCCAACCAAGAGTAGGGGAGAGGTGAAGCCCTAACAAGGGGGCTGTTCCTGGAAGAAGGTGGAGGGCAGGCGGCAGAAGTGGACAGCCACTGCCCACCGCAGTGGCCACAGGGGAGAGCCCGGCCTCCTCTCCTCCATGGACCCGGAGCTCTCCCAGCTCCCGAGAACCCCGGGAGATACTTTTCTCCAGCAGGTCAACTGATTCCCCAAAGGGAGATACTAAGAAATTGTCAGCAACAGTTTGTACTAGCACATTTCTCCGAGGCATTTAAATGCTTTCCCAACATGCTTTATTAAGCGAGAATGCCACACTGCCCCTTCAGCAAGGGCTGACCGCTGATAGCTGAGATGTCTGTTGTCAACCAATCTGTTAGTGGGAGCTGGCTTCCGGGGTGACACTCACAGCGCCAGGCTCTGGGGCAGGAGGCACAGAGCCGTGAAAGGTGACAGGGCTGTCGCTTTGAGGAGCTCTGTGACCCTCTTGACGCTGGTCGTAAAGAACCCGTCTGTCAGTGCAGGAGACATAGGAGACGTGGGTTTGATCTCTGGGTCGGGAAGCTCCCCTGGAGGAGGAAGCGGCAGCCCACTCCAGCGTTCTTGCCTGGAGAATCCCATGGACAGAGGAGCCTGGCGGGCTGCAGGCCACGGGGTCACAGAGAGTCAGACACGACTGAGTGACGAGCACTCACACATACGTGACCCTCTCAGGGGTCGGACACACACAGACACGAGACGCTGGGCATTCGTTCAGAGGCCGAGGAGAGTGAAGGCCGCGGGAGACCGCGGGAGGGAGCCCACCAGGCTGCTGGGGAGACGCGGTGCGGAAGGATGATGGAAGAGGAGCTGTGTGAGTCGGCAGCATTTACCAGATGATGTAGGGCCTGGGAGGGCAGAGGCCGATGGACCTGGAGGGCCCGGTCTGGTCGCGGAGCGCCGGGAGGTGGACAGCAGCCAGGTGGAGAGGGCAGTGAGGCCCACGTCGTGAAGGACTCTGATGCCTGGCCGAAGACTTTAGGCTTTATCCTAAAGCCGTGCGGGGGTGTCTCAGTCCTGGTTCCCAGCTGTGAGCCACAGAGCTGACTCTGGCTGAGACAGATTCAAAAGGAAATGTGGGAGGGGAAGCCAGGGAGCTCACAGAATTCCCAGAAAGGCTGAGAAAGCTGGCTGGCTTTTTTTAAGGGACAAGACTCCAAGCTGGAGGAAGAGCTCAAGTCACACAAAAAACAGGCCTGGAAGGACTCTGTGCCATGGCTACTGAGATGGTGGTTTGACCACGAGCCTCACTGGTCGCTGGATCCTGTGGTTGGCACGGCTGCCCTGCTGCCGTGGAAACTGGAAGTAGCTGCCACATCTGGGGCCGCAGAGCACTGGTCTGTACTCTCTTTATCCTGACGCCAAGAGGCCGAGAGTCAAGGGCTGTGTAAGGCGTCCAGTTGCCCAGGTGTGGGTTCCCTGCCCATCAATTCTCGGCTTCCACCAGGGCCCGAAGGTGGGGGTCTCCAAGCACAGCAAGATGCTGGGCAGCCCACACACAGCAAAAATGCACAGGGAAGAAACAGGGTCCGACTTACACTTTAGAAAGGTTATTTCGGCAGCAGTGTAGAGCGCGGTTTTCAGGAGGGGACAGTGGAGATAGAATTATAGAAGAATCTAGTGAAATAGTCTAGGCAAGAGATGTTGAAATTCCAAACTAGGACAGAAGCACTGTCGAGAAAAGGGCAAATCAGCAGTGTTTCAGAAGCAGAAACAGAGAAGATGGTGAAAGAGTAATCGGCTGTCCCCACGTTTCCAAACTGAGTAAGTAGGTTGTTGACCATAACTTTAATTACTGTGGGGAGTCCAGTTGGAGAAATAGAGTCAGGGGGCAGATGTGTTGGGTTTACCACAGGTGGTCTATGAGTTGCTGGAGATGCTCACGAGACGTGGGACAACTGATGGGGTTTTGTTTTCTTTTTTGCTACTCAGCCTCTATGTATTCTGGAAACAGGTCCTCTCTTTTCCTTTTGGGAAACTACCCTCTTTCCCACACACAGTCCCTTGGGTTTCAATAGGCTTGGATCCCCCTCTTCTCAGTTTCAGAAATGTGCATGTCTTCCAGGCCTAATCAACCCAAGTCACTGTGATTAGTTCAGAAATGGACACGCGACCCAACCTGAGCCAATGAGGGTCAGGCCCTCAGGCGTTCACTGGAACACTTGGGAAGGTAAAATTGTCTTCTCCTGGGGCTGTTGTGCCACTGAGAGGTCAGCCTGGAGCAGCTGGTCATCCTGTCACTACTCTGGATCTGCTTACTGAGAATGAAGCCAACACAGGAGAAACCAGTTGTGAGAGATGCAGACAGGGCCTTCCGTCGCTGATTGAGCGCTGGAGCCAGCCAAGCCTGAAGCTGCACACGTAGTTTTCAGTTAGAGGAACCAATAGACTTCCTGTTTTCTCAAGCCAATTGTACTCGGCTTAAGACATTTGAAGACGAACATTTCCTGATTAGACCACTGGGATTTGACATCTAGCGCTTTACAAAGAAAGGACTGGGAAAGATGTTGGGAAGTTATAGCAGCAGCTGTGACTGTGGCCTTAGAGAGTGAAGGGGGAGAGGACCGCAGACAGAACAATTCTGCTGCTGTTGTTCAGGAGCTAAGTCGTGTCTGACTCTCTGCAGCCCCAGGGACTGCAGCACACCAGGCTCCCCTATCCTTCACTATCCGCTGGAGTTTGGTCAAATTCATGTCCGTTGAGTCTGTGATGCTATCTAACCATCTCATCCCCTCTGCTCCCTTCTCCTGCCCTCAATCTTTCCCAGCATCAGCGTCTTTTCCAATGAAACGAGTCAACTCTTTTCATCAGGTGGCCACAGTATTGGAACTTCAGCTTCAGCATCAGTCCTTCCAATGAATATTCAGGACTGATTTATTTTAGGACTGACTGGTTTTAACTCCTTGCTGTCTAAGGGCCTCTCAAGAGTCTTCTCCAGCACCACAGTTCAAAAGCAGCAGTTCTTTGGTGGCTAGCCTTCTTTATGGTCCAGCTAGAATAATGGGGTGAGCCAATATGAGGAAAGTTGTTTTCCAGTTCAAGTCGTGTCTGACCTTTGCGACCCAAGGACTGCAGCACCTCAGGTTTGCCTGTCCTTCCCCAAACTCCCGGAGTTTGCCCAAGTTCATGTCCATTAAAATATGTGGGTACTGGTATAAAAATATGTTTAGAAACACTTCTAAATCCCTTCACAGTTATACACAAACAAATAAGTAATCTTTCTTCTAATGTGCTAATGCTTGTAGCAGATTGGGAAACATTTTATATAACATAGTTAAAAAACCAGACTAGTTTTATTTTGTATTTCTACAGAAAACCACTGAGACACTATTGGATGTTTTAGAAGCATTTTTCAAAACCGGAGGAAATAGAAGTCTCTTTGAAGACAGTCTCCAGGAAGGCACACACTATTCAAATGCCACTGGGTGCATGGCATGAGTGCAACCCCCTGCTCACTGCAGACAGTGCAGTCATCAACAAGCAGCCCTGGATATTTCTTCACGTGAATCATGGTCTTTAGTACATTTAACTCATTTAACCCATTTCCCCGGCGGTTCTGAATTCCTAATGAATATTTAACTGACTGGAACGTTTTAAAGACAAGACTCTGTCAAGCCTTGGAGCCTGATCACCAGCTGCTATGAACCTTCTCTGATGTTCTTCAGGCTGTTACTTGATTTCGGTGAACTTTGAAATTTGCTGCCCAAGCCTGACTGATTTTACATGCACACTTTAACAGGATTATTGTTGTCCTCTATTATTGTTGAAGTAGACTCTCAGGAGGTCGGTTTGGGGAAAATTACAAAAATAGCTTGAGTTCCATTCCAGCAATGGGAGGGGGTGAAGCTTGATGCTTAGGCTGAGGACAGGGGCTCAGCTTCCAGACGCAGCCACCTCTCACCTGTGCAAGAAAGCCTGGTTGCTTCCCTCACCTCGTCTGAGAGTCAGTCTTCCTACTCAACAAGGGAAAATGCTTGTATAAGGGTCTTTTAAGGGTGAGATGAGATCAGGTACAATAGGAGGTTAGAACAGTATATGGCATTTGGCAAAGGGTCAATAATTGATAGATGTCAGTAAAGAAGCTCAAATTTAGCCTTTTCCTATTTTTTATTGTATTCTAATAAAATAGAACATACTGATTTTTTAAAAAATCAAACAACATAGAAGTATATAAAGTAAAAATAAAAATTTCCCTCCTATCTGTCTTGATCACAAGTGCTGGGCAAGATTCCTGACATATATTTACTTGTGCAAATCTGTGTACGCACAGTATACATACACCATGCAGTTGGTCAAACATATGGACACGGACATCTTTACAAAAGCAACACCTATAGATAGAGAGAGAGAGTATCTCTTTTTAAAGTTGTTCAAATAGTTTGGAGCGAGGAGGTAACTGACTTTTTTTGGTAACGGTTTTATAAACCACAATAGATGTATAATCACATGTCATACAATTAACTCATTTT
This sequence comes from Aepyceros melampus, assembly GCA_006408695.1. Taxonomy (NCBI): domain Eukaryota; kingdom Metazoa; phylum Chordata; class Mammalia; order Artiodactyla; family Bovidae; genus Aepyceros; species Aepyceros melampus. The sequence continues at coordinate 64,994 of SJXQ01010869.1, read as the reverse complement.
AATGTATACAATTCAGTGGGTTTTAGTATATTCGTGGACTTGTATACTCATCACCATGATCAATTATAGGGTATTTTTATCATGTCAAAAAGAAACCTCATAGTTTATCAGCTCCTCAATTCTCTACGCCCTCCCTGCCCCTCCAGGGTCTGATGCAGCCACGAGTCTGCTTTCTCTCACTGTGTGCCTATTTGGATATTTCATACAAATCAAATCATATGTTATGTGGTGTTTTATAACTGGCTTACTTCACTTAACATGAATATTTTCAAGGCCCTTCCCTGTTGCAGCAGGTACCAGTATTTTGTTCCTTTTCATGACCAAACAATATTCCATTGTATGGATACACCACAGTTTGTTTATCCACTTATGAGTTGATGGACATTTGGATTGTTTCCGGCCTTTGGCTATTATGAATACATGCTGTGAATAATCATAGGCGATTTTTTGTCAATGTGTTTTCATTTCTCTTGGGAGAGGACTCGCTGAGTAATTCTATGCTCTGCTTTTTAAGGAACTTATCAGGCTGCGTTTCCAAAGTAGCTGCACCGCTTCACTTCTCACCATCGGGGTACAAGGGTTCTGTCTTCTTTATATCCTCACCATGTGTTGATGTTCTGACAGTAGCCGGATGCATGTAAGTGACATCTCACTGTGGTTTGAGTTTCCATTTCCCGGGATGGCTGAGGATGCTGATCTTCTTTTCATACGCTTGTGTCAGGCATCTGTTCACCTTCTTTGAAGAAATGTCTACACAGATCCTTTTCCATTTTAAAACTGGGTTGTCTGGTTTTTTATTATTGAATTGTGAGAATTCTGTATGTATTCTAGATATAAGTCTTTTAACAGATGTATCTTAAATTTTTTCCTATTTCTGTAGGTTATCTTTTCACTTTCTTGGTGTCATCCTCTGAAGGACAAAAGGTTCAAGTTTTTGATGAAGAGTAATTTCTTTATTCTTTTCTTTGTTGCGTGTGCTTTTGGTGTTGTATCTAAGAAAGCATTGCCTTATCCAAGAGCCACGAGGATTGCCCTTGTGTTTTCTCCTGAGGGTTTTATAGTTTTGGTTCTCACATATAAGTCTTTCACGCATTTTGAGTTATCTTTTATACAGTGTGATGTCAGGATCAAACTTCATTCTGCATATGTTGTTCAAGCGTCCCGGCATCATTTCTTGAGGTGACTGATTTTCGGATCTGCCTCCACACACTGAAGGCAGGCTCGCTCTTTAGTTCAGGGAGTCTTTTAGCTGATTCTTGTTTGTTGTGTTGTTAACAACCCTCTGCTCTGTTGGGGTCTGGTTTTTTTGTCAATCTAAACCCAGAAGCGTTATTTTTTCTTAAAAAAATGTTATTAATATTATTTTTATTTAGTGTTATTACATACAAATTTAAATACACAAATAAAAGGTAAGCAGCATGCCTAGTGAGGCAGCCTTCCTCTCGCTGCTCCCCCCTCGGCAGCCCCGAGCTGGTTTCTTGGTATTTCAGGCAGATTCGGTGTATCTACATAGGTTCTTTCTCCTTTTTTCACAAATTGTAACAGTATGTACACTCTCATGAGCCATGTTTTTCATGCGATTTTTGCCTTAAATAATATAGCTTGGAGACTGTTCCATAACAGTGCTGCAAAGATCTCTCTTGGTCTTTTTTGCAGGATGAACAGGCTTCCACTGTCTAAATGAACTGCGGTTTATTTAACCAATCTCCTGTTAGTGGATACGGGGCAGCTGCCAACCTTGTCTTATTACAAGTCATGCTGAGAGGATTTTTTGTACATGTAAGCATTTGTATAATGAAAAAGACATGTACACCAGTGTTCACTGCAGCACTATTTACGATAGCCAGGATGCGGAAGCAACCTAGACGTCCCTAAACAATGAATGGATAAAGAAACTGTGGTACATATTAATATACACAATGGAATATTACTCAGCCATAAAAAGGAACACATTTGAGTCAGTTCTAGTGAGGTGGATGAACCAAGAGCTTGTTATACAGAGTGAAGTAAGTTAGAAAGAGAAAAACCAATACCTTATATTAGCACATATATATGGAATCTAGAAAAATGGTACTGATGAACCTATTTTCAGGGCAGGAATAGACACTGAGACATAGAGAACAGACTTACGGCCACAGCAAGGACAGAAGAGGGTGGGACGACAGGAGAGGGTGGGGCGAATTGAGAGTAGCCCTGAAATATATGTGTTACCATATGTAAAACAGCTAGCTAACGGGAAGTTGCTGTGTAGCACAGGGATCTCAGCCTGGTGCTCTGTGACAACCTAGAGGTGTGGATGGGGTGGGAGGTGGGAGGAACTTCAAGAGGGAGGGAGCACATGTGTACCTCTGGCAGATTCATGTTGATATATGGCAGAAGCCAGCACAACACTGTAAAGCGATTATCCTCCAATTAAAAATAAATAAATTTCTAAAAAAAATTATACGCACACATGTGTATCTTTAAGATAAGACGAATCTACTGAATCAAAAGATGCTTTAAAATGTTCACAGATATTGCCAGATGCCTCTGCAGACATTCCATCGGTTTATGCTGCTGTGGGACGTCCATAGCTGTCCGGTGTTTAAGACTTCAGGCTTCTAATGCAGTGGGCACCGTTTTGATTCCGGTCAGGAAATAAGGATCTTGCATGCCACACAGCATGGCTAAAAATAAAAAAATTTTTATGCTGCCGCCAGCAACATACACACACCTATTTCCTACATCCTTTTCAGCTGGAAGGCTATATCATTTTTGATGTAATATCTCAGTTTTGATTTGCATTGATCTTACTGGGAGTGAGATTGAACATCTTTTCCTATGTTAAAGTGAGTGAAGTCGCTCAGTTGTGTCCAACTCTTTGTGACCCCATGGACGGTAGCCTACCAGGCTCCGTGGTCATGACCATCTATAATTCCTTTTCTGTGAATTGTCTCTTCATGTCCTTTGCCTTTTTTTCTGTCCAGTTGTTAATCTTTTTCTTATTGATTTGGGGGAGCTCTGTATAGATTAAAGATATCAATCGAAAATACTTTTCCATGTCTGTACTTTAACTTCTGATGTTAGTTGCATGGTCGCTAAGAGTCAGACACGACTGAGTGACTTCACTTTCACTTTTCACTTTCATGCATTGGAGAAGGAAATGGCAACCCACTCCAGTGTTCTTGCCTGGAGAATCCCAGGGATGGAGGAGCCTGGTAGGCTGCCGTCTATGGGGTCGCACAGAGTCGGACACGACTGAAGCGACTTAGCAGCAGCAGCAGCAGCAGCAGTAGCAGCAGCAGCATTTTTTAAAAATACAAAAAATTTTTATTCTTATCAAGTTAATTATCCATTTGTTTGTCTATGTCTTTGGGTTTTGAGTCATATTTAGAAAGAGATTCTTCACGCCAAGTTTATAAAACATTTCAAGTTTGTGATTTTATTTACTGTATGTAAATATTTGCTCCATCAGGAATTTATTCTGGGATAAAGTTGAGAGGAAAGCTAGAAAGCTAGCTTTCTAAAACATTTTTAGAGGAAGTGCTCTTTTTTTTTTAAACTAATTTGTAAAGCCCTTTATCATACCTACATTCCTCTATCAATTTCAACTTTCTGTTCTATTTTTGACTACACTTGCCTGTACATATTTCAAAGTAAACTTTATAATCAGTTTTCCTTATCTCCAAAAAACCCTACTGGCAAACATTACATTTCTAGATTAACTTAAGGAGAGTTGAATTTTTCTTTCTTGGCTGTGATATGCTGCTTGCAGCTTTGGCAATGAAACTGCCGAGTCCTAACCATTTGACCACCAGGGAATTCCTGAAAGTTATTTTGTGATAAGTCTACTTGGATATCTAGGAGGAGGAAGGAGATATAAGGAGAGGGGCTTTTGAACACAGTATAGGCATTCCAGGAGGCGGAAGGCAGCAGAAAGAGAATGTGGTTTGCACTGAGGAACTGTGAGAAGTATGGGGGTTTCCAATCTGGGGTATCCCACACCAGATTGCTCTGTGTGTATGATAAATTCTAGGTCAGTGATAGGACTTCAAAGGCACGAAATAAAAGGCATGGATAAGTAGAGTGAATTCAGGGGATAACTTGTAGCCCAACAGTTAGAGTAGTTCAGAGATGTGTCTCTAAGTTCGAAAGTTGAAAAAGGAACCCTTTATTAAAAGTCACAGGTGTGGTTCTTAAGCTAGGTTCCCCTGTTCAAGAACACTCATATTAGTAACATAGGTTCAACTTGCTAGGGGCTCGCTGTCCTGGAGAGGGTCAAGTGTGTGTTCCTCTTTGAGTGGCTATATAGAGAGGTCCAGAGCTGAGACCCAGAAGAATGGTAAGTGCCAACACCCTCTTCATGCAAGACTGACAGGCTAGGGGGCTGCTCCTGCCTGGCTGTACTTTGTCTCTTGGTGAGCTCACCCTTTAAAACCGTGACGAGCAAAACTTGTCAAGAGGACTGTGTCACAGATCAGCTTCCAAGGTGAGCTGCTGGGCTGTTTGAGCAGAAAGATGAGAAGGACTCCGAAGGACTCCACAGTATCCCGAACACCCTCAGAAGCAATGTAACATTCTGGGATTTGATGCTCAACTCTCCCCGCACCAAACATTCATCCCCAGCTTGTGGGCGGCACCACGGAGGAGAATGATTCAAACGACAGTGTATGTACACCCTGTGGGTGCGAGGTTTCCAGAAGAAACACATAAGCTGGCCAGATCCAGGCAAAAGACGAGAAAACGCTAGCCCAGGTCATGGCAATAAGGCACGAGGAAATTTCTCCCCAGATCTCTTCAACAGCGCATGTTGTTGTTGTTCAGCCACTCGGTCATGGTGACGCTGTGGACGGCAGCATGCCAGGCTTCCCTGTCCTGTTCATGGAAAAGTGTCTATTTGTGGTTATTTGTATGGTAGTGCTGGAGAAGGCAATGGCACCCCACTCCAGGACTCTTGCCTGGAGATCCCAGGGACGGGGGAGCCTGGTGGGCTACAATCCACGAGGTCGCTGAGGGTCGGACACGACTGAGTGACTTCACTTTCACTTTTCACTTTCATGCATTGGAGAAGGCAATGGCAACCCACTCCAGTGTTCTTGCCTGGAGACTCCCAGGGACGGGGGAGCCTGGAGGGCTGCTGTCTGTGGGGTTGCACAGAGTCGGACACGACTGAAGCGACTTAGCAGTAACAGCATGCTTCTAACTTTAGTCTGAAAAGACACTTTCTTTACACATTCCAGTAGGAAAGAAATAGATTCGATGTCTTACAAAACTTAAATGTGATTTAATTAAGTGGCACTTTAAAAGCATTAAGAAGCAGTCCAAATGTCTAGTTTGCTGAAGCACGGAGTACTTTTGCCTTCAATTGGGAACAAGCCATGCTTCCTGCATCGCTGCAGGGAGATATCTTTAAAAGATGGGAGGCAGAGGGAGGCAGAGGAGAAGAATAAGGGTATGGTTCCTTAGATCAAAAAATGGTTCCGTTTCCAAAGGAAAAGCTCTTCTTAATCAATGACAGAGCTAGGTTATATAGACAGACCACCTCTATGCCAAATTCTTGATTTCATTTTGAATGTTTATTTGAAAAGTACCCCGCTGCCCAACACACACACACACACTCATATGCAAAGTAAAAATAAGTCCCATTGCTGAAAACTTTCACATAAAGGAAGAAATGCTAGCCCTGCAGGCCTCCTCTCTCCACCCACCCCACCCACCTCTCCAAGCCTACCACGTAGAAGTAACCCTGGGATTCTCCACGGTAATGCCGACTCATGTATCATGTAACTCTGATCTAATTGGAACTCAGCGTCCTATAGGCACACGTATCTCCCAGAAGCTGTCTGCAGGTTTTTTTTTTTTTTTTCTTAGACTCTTGAGTAATTTCCCCCTGACCAGCCTTTCTGCTCTGGCCGTGGGGAAGGGGAAAGCAGGTTGGGTGCATGGAGGGTGGGGGCTGCTCTGAAGTACAAATCCAGAGCAGGGTGGGGTGTGTCAGAGGAGGGCAAGGTGACTGCAGAGGAGCTGGAGCTACCACCACAGATGCAGACGGGGAAGCCTGCAATTTTACTTCCCAGCCTGAGAAGTTTTGGCACTAAAAGTGGGAATCACTGTTCAAGCAGGAAGAAATTTCCTGATTCAGGACAGAATGCGTAGACAGTCAGCAAATATTTCAGTCACACGGAAGGAAATTCAACATAAAATGTGAAGTTTAAAAAAGAGATACGTAATGGATATGTATGGCATGATCCCAAATTGGTGAAATCTATTTCCATGTAAGTCTAGCTCTTAATGAACATCCAGACACAACTGGAAGAAACCCAGATTGAAATAAACCAAAATTATCGAGTTCACTTTACCTGTATTGTTTCATGTTACTGTAATGAAAGCGTACTTCTCTTGTAGTGAAATGTTTGTATAAAAACAATCACTTAAACGGATCTTTGAGAAAAAAGGACTAAATCCAGAGTTACAAAAGCCGTGTGACAACTGGCAACAGACACCAAGAAGACTTGTTTTTAGTCTCAAGTTCACAGGAAAGATGATTAAATATTTCCAGAGTCCTAAGCGATTCGTCATCTCTGAATAAAATCTGATAAGTGAAGCTTGGGCTGAAAATGAAAATTCTATCCCTTATTTCATCACATGTGGGAAAGAACTTGTCCAAGTGGTTTCACGGAGCCCCAGACTCCTTTGAAGCTCTGGGGTGCAGGTGGGGGCTGAGGTTCGCTGGAGCAGTGGGAAGGATGGCTCTCCAGATGCAGTGACGCTGTAGGGAGCAGGGTGGCCGCCTCCCTGTGGGATGTGTGCCCAGACCAGCTGCTGCCTATTGCAGGCCCTGAAAGCCCTTCTCTTTCAGCACAGTGCCTAGAGTCTTCTGTATCCGGCTTTCTTCAGTGATGCTTTCTTACCATGACCTCACGTTTAATATCGTTAGATCAATGTCTACATTTCTCCCCTCCCCTTTACCCTACAGCTAAGAATGCATGCTACAGTTGGTACATAGAGCTAAAGGAAAATGAGCACCATTTTGACATGGCTGAGCTTGGCACTGACCACAGCTAAAACTCTTCTTTAATTTCACCGACTTTGTTTTCCTCCAGAGTGAATGGGGAATGACTTTCCTCTTTTGTCCTGGCCTCTTCTGGGTCCTCTACAGACCAGCCTGTGGGTCTGGCTAATGCAAAAGAAGGCAGAGATCATTTGCTTGCTTTAAAGGAAAATAACTAAATATTTGCCATTAGGTAATTATATATTAGCATGTTGAATATTATTCCCCTGGGAGCAAGAAGTCAACCTGTAGGAACAGGCAGGTTTCCAAATACTGACATTAACTTTTGGTTCAGATTCTCAAAGCCCAGTATCCTCCTGCCCACCATCCCCCTCCTGCCTTGTCTTTAATTTTATCACTTCCTAGCTCTTCGCTTACTGTAGAATGGAGCCTCTGATGCTCCTGGCAACTTTGCGTTATTAGCAAGGGATGGCGTTTTGTTATTAGATTGCATTTTATTATTTCCTTCAGCTCAATGTGTACCTGATATTGGAGGCCTCACTCTCCCTTTGGGTTGAGATTGAGAGATGCTGCAAACGGTGAGTTTTATTACTTTTGCGGGCTCTGTTTCCTTGCAGCCAGGTGGGAAACCTGTGCTGTGCAGGCTGAAGGACAGGCGGTGTTGTCTTGTCTGAGCCCAGCATCCAAGGCCCGGAATGGCCGCTTTTGTCTGAACTGCAGAATGGCCGGGGGCAGCTGCTTTTCTGTTGACATGAGATGCCTGTTCCCACGAGGAGATCAGTAGGCATTTAGTACAGCTATCCTGGCCTCTCTGCACAGTGGGTCTAGTTTACCGTCACCTCCTAGGGACACAGATATAACTTTCTTTTAGCCAGCTTTATATATTTTACAATGTCCTGTCATAGAAGACTTACATACAGCTTCTACTAGGAGAGCATTTCCGAAGGTTCCAGGCATGTAAATTGTTAACTAGCCTTTAACAGAGTATTAGTGTGGTGGGAAAGCTTTTACTTTGAGCGAGTGAGGCATGCACAATGCCAGCCTGCTAAGCCAAAAGCTCTCTGGGGCAAAGAAATCCACAGACTGTGGCTGCTGATGCCACGCGCTGCCAGCATATTGACTCTAAGTGTCTTAGCCAGCCTGGATAAAACAATCAAATGGAACCAAAACCATTTTCAAAGCAAGTAATAATAAAACGCACATTATTAAAATGAAAAGCAACAAGACAAAACAGCCTATTCTCCCTAAATGCGCATAGTCCCATTTGTAGTCTGGAGCTAAAAATTCACTTTCTTTCCAATGCTCTTCTGTTCTCGGTGTCCCACGAAGAAGCCCGGAGCATCAAGCCCTTTATCGTGTGTGGTTTAGGATGCACTCACTCGTGCGTGACAGAGTAAGAATTTAAAACTCAGAAAGAAACCCAGTTTGAATCTGGGCAGAACACAGGGACGACTAAACTAGAAACGGAAGTGCTCTGCAGAAGCCAAATGCGGGCGGGAAGGGTTTACCAAACTCCAGGTCTTTGATGTTGCAGCGGAAGACAACTTCTCCGTTCACCATGAGCTCCACCACGTTCCAGTCTTCGATCTTCTCCAGGACGACCTGGTGTCCATCTTCAGCCAGCACAGCTGTGAAAGATGGAGAAGGATGTGGGCGCCACGGGGACAGACGGCCCTGACGTGCAGACGTCTTCAGGGGTGGCCGTGACTGGCCTGCTCTCCAGCTGTTCGTGGCCGTAACTCAGCCTCCCCGGGGGGTGCCCACCTGGCACAGGCTGGCACGTCCTCCGCTCTGCTGGGAGGCACAGCCAGAGGCCTGAGAAATTCTGGTTTGGGCTGTGATCTGTGCCAGAGGCACATGATCAGTGAAAACATGAGCTTTCTCTCGGAAGAGTTTTTGAGTCTTCCTCATAGTAGGTGATACTCAGTGTTGGAGGGGATATAGGAAATAAGGTAAATTCTTATCCTGACAATGGAAATATCAGTTGGTCACTGGTAGGGCAATTCTGGAGGGCAATTTGGAAGTAAATGTCAAAAGTCTCAATGCCTCAAAAATTAGAATTAAAAAAATGATTCTAAATCTCTGACCCAGGAAACTACACTTACAAAAAAAAAAAATCAGAAATACAGGCAGACTTTTACAACAATAAGCTCCTTTCTGTAGGAATATACTATTAATGATGAAATACTGGGAATCACTTATATGCCCAATAATAAGATGGTCAAGTAAATGGTGGTAAAGGCACATGATAAGATTTTATTTTGACATTGAAAAAATGTCTATGAATTTTTAATAGCAAGAAAAATATTTGTAATATAAGCAAAAAATCAGGGTTATATTTTGAGATGGATTAAAAATATGTATTCTGTGTAATCAAAGTATGTGTATATATTAGGAAAAAGGGAACTATCCAGTGGTTATCTCTGGTGAGATGATGAGAAACTTGAAAAAAATTCTTTTAGCATATTCTAGGCTGTTTAATAATAATGAGAAAAAAATGTTTTCAAAGTTAATGGACTATATTTTTATTCTCCCCTTTGGAATCTGCATTTTAGTTATTACATTCAACAGTGCCTTCCCTAGAGATCAGCTATGGGAAAATGGTTATTTATTTTATAAAAAACTTATTCTTTATTATGGAAATGCAAGGGTATATGGGCTTAGGAGAAATGGCGTGCATGGGACAGCCTGGAGCTCTGTTTCTGCCAACACATTTCTCCCCAGGTCCTGACATGCTCACACTGTAACCTCCGCGTTGGAGTTTGTGCACTAACTCACCACATTTGGCAGTCTTTGTCGGTGAGAATTTTGGTGAGGATGGACAGAGAAATCAGATGGGAGGAGGGCATGTTTTTCAAAGTTTCAGCATTTCAATCAGGCCTATGTGGGGAAAAGCTAACAGTTATGATAGTTAATTGCATTTAATTACAGAGACAATTGCTGTTTCAAAATGTTGGCGTGTCCACTTCTTCATCTTTTAATCAGTTCAAGAACATCCAGCCCCAGCTGTGAACATTTTGATGGTGTGATTTTAATTTCACTTCTGGAAAGGAACTTCGGAAACAACTCAGCGAGGATCTCCATTAACAAGACAGCGCCCCTTGGGCACGCAGGGGAGGCCCTAATTGTCCTCGTGTCTGCTAACGTCTCTCTCCACAGAACATCACGTCTTTGGCATATTTGGCAGTGTCTTATTCTTAAACATCTTTGGAGGGAGGCACTCAGTTTGGACCAGGGACTTATTTAAATGAAGCTGTCCACCCAGTTTGGAATAGTGAGTGGATTTTCCAGGGCATAAAGGCATAAAAACTGTCTACAGACGGTTTTCTGGGGATCCTATACCCCCTGGCAGTGCCTGCTCAGGAGAGGGGAGGCACAGCCTGAGAGGGAAAAGCTACAAACGGGTAGGTGGGAGGAAATTTGGTTTCCACGACCCTGGTTGTGCATTGTCTGAAGACACTCCTGGGACACTTAGTTCAATTTGATTGGAAAAAATCAGGAACCAAACAGCTTCTGCACTCTCACCTTACACTCCACCTCTACCCTAATAGCCTCCAAGCCTGGGGGTTCTGGAGAGAAGGAGCGCAGGTTCTGTCTGGGGCTGGCTCCTGTGACCGCAGGATAAGGGACAAGTGGCTTTGCAGGAGATCTGGGAAGATGTGCCCAGCCTCAACAATCTGACGTGGTGCTTTCTCTGCAGGGCACCTCTGACCGTGCCTCACATGAGCCTCTGGATTTGGGGTTTGTTTTCTGAGAACAGCGGCACTCTTTTCACGCAAGGTGTACCTAAGACATAGGGTTTGATCCACCAAATAACCCACCCTATGGAGGTGGAGGGCAGTGCTGCAGAATGCGAATCTGCCTCAGTATCTGAGCAGGTGAAGCCTCCCAGGAAGGAGTTCTCATAACAGGGCATGTCCTTCTTCACTTTGTCTTATAAAGCTCTCTTTCCTTCACTGACCACAATCCATCCCCCTCCAGGGCGGGGAGGGGGCTGTTAACGCAGCTCATTGAATAAACAAACTCATAATGGCACTGGACACCTCCAACGACTCTTTGGACATAAATCCGCGTCTTATTAACGGCTAAGTCACCTCGGAGTCTACATTATCTATTCATCCTCAGGATGCCCATCCCCTTCTCACCAGTCCACAGTCCAGGATGTGTTGAGCCTAGCAGGAGGGCAGTGAGTTCAGGCTTAAGGGATCAAACTCAGAGAACACCAGAATTCCTGCAGTTCATCCAAATGCCACCTCTCTACATGGAGGACCCATTTTTTTTCCTATGAGCTGCTATGGTTGCCTATTCAAAGAAAGGTCAGATAAATATACTCTGTGCAACAAAGTCTTTGCAAAGGCAGTGGCTAAACTCCAGCATAAATCAACCAGAAGCTGTAAGGCCACCTGCAGATAGCCTGACTCTTTGAAGTGGCACCTCATTCTTCATGGGGGAGCTGGGTGAACTGGAGGGATATGGAAAAGGCTCCCTCTTCTCAACACTGGTGGAACTGTGTGCCATCTACAAGTGATTTAGGAAGTCAAGGCTAACAAACAGGCACCTCCCCCTCCTCTGCTCACCACAGACGCGAAGTCGATGACCACTAACAATTGCGGTTAGTGCCTAACTAGGGGCAGGAGGATGGCACCCAGAGCACCTCAGCGAAACAGGGATGGGTTCTATTCCCACGAGTCTCTTCCTCTGTAGCGGGTCATCTGGCAGACTTCAGCACAGCAGGCAAGGGGTAACTGTGGCTAGGGAATTTAACACTTTGTTAAGTACGAGTTATTAGTCTTGAGGCCATAGTCAGGACATATTTGCTGAGCTTTTATAATTCATGGTACGAAAGAAAGAACTAAACATTTCAGATTGCTTAAGGCAGGGTAAGTTCAGGAGAGATCAGGCATATTTCCAAAGCCAGCAGGGCTTCGGGAAAGGACAGAGGACTGTGATTTCTAGAGAAACACACAGAACGTGGAGGCAGGCATCACAGACGCGGGTCTGCAAAGGCCCCTCTCCGTGCTTGGTGCGATGTTGTGTGGGTGCGTGTGTTCCGTCCTGTCTGACTGCTTGTGTACCCCATGGACTGTAGCCTGCCAAGGTCCCCAGTCATGGGTTTTCCAGGCAAGCACACTGGTGTGGGCTGCCGTTTCCTCCTCCAGAGGATCTTCCTGACCCAGGGGTCAAACTCACACCTCCTGTGTCTCCTGCACTGGCAGGCGGGTTCCTTAACCACTGTGCCACCATGTTCATTGGGTCTAAAGGGATGGGGGAGTGTTGGACAGAGAAAGGGGAGCAGATGCTCCCTGCTTTGCTTCTGTTAACACCTTGGAATTTGTCACCAGCCCTCAGTAAATATTGGCTGAGAGTATTGTATAAATTACCATTCAGGGATATACAGAGCTAACTTTAAAAATCAACCACCTGCTGACCCCTTGCAATACTCAAGGCTCCTTCAACCATAACAATTCTCCCTTCAATCTTCTCAAAATGCTCCTTCCCCTCCCCGACTGTGGGAAGAGCTGCCTGGACTGTTTATTTCCTCATTTTCACCTACTCGCTCACCTCCTGCAGTTGTAGCCTCAGCCCACCTTCTGAACCTAAACTGTCAGGGGCGAAGGCCCATCAGTACATTTGAAGACTCACACAGTTCTTCCCCCAACCTTCCAGCAGACTGATGTTCAGACCTACCTGCTTTCTTGCTTCGTAAAATACTTGGGCTGCCAAAAAGTATTTTAAACTCTCAATGTTATCAGATGATAAATGTAATGCAGACTAGTGATTTCCTAAAAACCTTAAAAATTACAGAAAATAAAGGACAAAAATTTTAAAATCACTTATAATACTTCCTCCCCCCTTTGTCTTTTTCAATGGAAGCGAGCTCATAGTGTAGATGAAACTCAGGAGTATGCGTTATTCTTTTAACACTGGGCTGCGGTGATCCAGCCTGTCAGCATACACGCATCGGCCACAGTGGGTTTCCCGTGATGGATGAACCGCAGTATATCCAGCCGTTCCTTTCTCCGGTTGTTTCATTTCTCACGATGACCAAGGAATGCAGAAGACGTTGCTGGGCATGCTTCCAGGTGTGTGTGTGAGCTTTTATATATCAATGTAGCTGAGAAATGGAGCGCTGGATTCCACGGTGTGTGGTTAAGTTTCAAGACATTGCCAGGCTGCCCTTCAAAGTGACTGTGCCAGCTTCCCCTCCCATCCCAGGCCTCTGAGAACACTCTTTTTATACGTTCTTCATCAATCATGAACTCATCTTTTTCTAAAGGTAACTCCTGCCGACAGTGCAGTGCCCATTCGCCATGTTCTCTTGAAATTCGTATCTCACTCTACGCCTGCAGGTTGCCTGTCTTTGCCCCTCAGCGGGGCCGCTGCCTCATGCCCTGTGGTCCGCCCAGCTCCAACTTTCCTTTGTTTCCTCCACAGTCTCACCTTCCGTGGCTCCAGTGTTCAGCTCTATGCAGGCTCATTTTAATGAAGATTTATCCATCCTCAAGATATTGCAGGCACAGTTTCAGACTCCAGGACACAGTGGAGAATAGAACAGATAAAAATCCCTGCTACCCTAAAATCCTGGCAGGAGAGAAGGACAGCAAGAGAAATAGGTGAAACATAGTTATGAGCACTAAGAAGAAATAAAAGAGGAGGGAAGGGGGATAAAGAAGATGGGGGCGGAGGGAAGTGCTGGCATTGTCCATGGAGGTGCTCCAGGAACACCTGTCCATGAAGGGGACTTTTGAGAAAGACCTGAAGGCTGAGCGAGTAAAGGCCAGGCACGGATGTGTAGAAAGAGCATCCCAAGTAGAGTACTTCCAAGCTCCAAGGTGATAATGGGCTAGGTGTGTTCAAGGTCGGCGAGGAGGCTGATACAGCTGGAGCAGAGCGAACAGGAGGAGAGCTGAGCAGCAAGTGGAGGAGATGAGGTCAGGGAGGCCATGGGGGCCTGGCTGCCCACTGTAGCCTTTGGCTTCTCCCTTGAGTGAGCTAAGAGCAACCGGAGTGTTCTTAGAGGCAAGGGCTGTGCTCTCAGGTTTAATGGCATCGCCTGGCTTGGAGCTGAGGACAGACTACAGCGGGCAAGGTGGTCACAGGGGACTCGGCGAGGGGCCAGGGAGTGATCCAGGCAAGAGGTGACTGACAGTGCTTGGACAAACAGCCAGAGGGTGGTGAGAGGGAAGGTAAGACATGGCTGAATTCTGCAGGGTGCACTGAAGATAGAACCAACGGGATGTGCTTCTAGACAAAAGTGGGTGTGAGGGGAAGGGAGGCGAGGGAGATGCCTGCAGGGATTTTGGTTCAAGTGAAAGAATGGCACTGCCAGGCACTGAGATGGAAAAATGCAGGAGAGACTGGTGAGTACGAGGGAGGCTGGTTTAGAAAGCCTACTAAGCATTCCAGTGACAATGAGAGGGCCTGCTTGCAGAGGTACGATTTGCAAATCTTTTCTCCCATTCTAGATTTTCTTTTTACTTTCTTAGTATTGTTCTTTGATGCTCAATCGTAATGAAGTTTAATTGCTCTACTTTTTCTTCTGTTACTGATGCTTTGATGTTTAAGAAGTACTTGACAAGTCTAAGGTCATTCAGATTTGCCCTGATGCTTTCCTCTAAGAGTTTTTTAGTTTCTAAATTTAGACCTCTGATCTGTTTTGAGTTAGTTTTTAAATATGGTATAAGAGTCTAATTTTATTCAAAAGATATTCATGTGGACATCCAGTTTTTCCAGTAAAATTTGTTAAAGAATAAAAACTTTGCCCATTGAATAGTCCTGACACTCATGGCAAAGTCAGTTGACTGGAAATGTGATGGTTTACTGTTAGATTCTGGATTCTATCCAATCATTGTTCTATATGTTTACCCTTATGATAGTATCACACTATTTTGATTACTATAATTTTGAGTAAGTTATGAAATCAGCAAGTGTGATACCTCCAACTTTGTTCTTTCTCAAGATTGGGCTAGTCTCCATCTTTTGAAATTACCTATGAATTTTAGAATGACTTTTTCCATTTCTGCAAAAAAACCCATCGCCAAGATTTTGATATGAGTTGCGTTGAATCTGTATACCACTGTGGGAAGTACTGTCACCCTCGCGCTACGAAGCCTTTCAGGCCAGGCACACGGTATGCTTTCCCACTTACTGCGGTTTTTTCTCATTTCTTTTACAATGTCTGTAGTTTTCAGTGTATAAGATTTGCACCTCCTTGGTTAAATCTGTTCATATGTGTTTTGTTCTTCTAGACACTATTGTAAATAGAGTTGTTAATTTCCTTTTCAGATTGTTCATTGCTAGATATAGAATTACAACTGTTTTTTGCGTGTTGATTTTGTATACTTAAACCATGCTGATTTTATTAGCTCAAGCAGCGTTTTTGTGAACTCTGGGGTTTTCTAGCCAGACACTGGCGGGATCTGAAGCACATCCTCCTGACCCGCTCCTCCCCTCTCCAGCCTCTCAGGGAGCACCGACACTTTTACTTTACTCCACCACCCCTTGCTGGCCACTCTGGCCCAAGCTCCTATTCTCTCTCCTTTGGACCACCCCAACAGCCCCCTATGTCCCTGCTTCCATTCCTGGCCCCCTCTAATCTGTCCTACTTGCAGCAGCCACAGTTTCATTCCCCTGCCTAATACAATACAGCCTGCTGGATCTGGCCTCTGTCCACCTCTCCAGCCTCATCCTCTCATCAGTTCAACAAAGACACAGGTCATTTGTTTATGCTTCCAGCTTTTGCAGACATCAGTCCCACTGCCTGGAATGCTCTGTCTTCCTTTTCCCTACTTAGCTTCTCCTCATTCTTTAAAGCTCAACTCAAATGTAATTCAGGCAAGTAAGTCTTTCTAGTTCTCCTTCCTCTCCCCTCCAGTTATGGTCAGTGGGAGGTCCCACTCTGATTATGTTGCTCTATCGGCAGCACGGCACAGCTGACAATTCCTGGCCGACAAGGACACGCGCACTTCAGGGTCTTGGCATCTTGTTCACCAGAGTGCCCTCAGTATCTGGAAGAGCGTCCAGCAAATATCAGATGCTCACTAAAGGTTTATTGTATGAACGAAAGATCAAGGAATAGGCTCTCTGCCGTTTTCCAGCCAAGTGACCTTGGAAAAGCCAATACTCCTGATCCTCGGTTTCCCAGTGTGTAAAGCAAGGCATGTAATCTCTCTATTCAGGAAGCTTACTACTCAGACCCAGTGGGCTCACCGTGTATGTCTGTTCTCCCCTTAACACTAGGCAGCAGGGGTTTAGGGAAGATTTCCAGAGAAAGGAAGGAAGGAAGTCTAGGCAGAGGGCACAGCCTGCACGGATGCTCAGAGGCTGGGGCCCCTGAGGACATGCAGTTGGACGGCCCTTGCCCTTTGGCCCTCGGCTGCCTACCTAGCAAGCCCTCCAGGCGGTAGGGGCGGTGCTCCGCTGCCAGGCCGGCTGAGCTGTACGGCCCGTAGCGCATGGTGACCTGCGCGCTCCTGGGCATGGCCGGGACTCTCGCCGGGGTTACAGCGCAGTACACACTGCTAGGCAACTGCTGGGCGGCTGTGGCGGGGTGGGCGTGGTCACGCGTGGGTGGGCGTGGTCACGCGTGGGTGGGCGTGGTCACGCGTGGGTGGGGCTGGAGGATCTGCTCCCCCGATCGCCAGCCGAGTGCCTGGCGTGGGGACTGGGGACGAGGAAGCTTGGATGCCTGCACCTGCTATGTGCCTGCGTCTGAGGTGCAGAAAAATGTAGTGATATCGGAGGCCATTGCTTTCACGACCCTCACAAGCCGGTAAACGCGGTATTTCAACCTGGTGCGGCAAGTGTTAACGATAAATAATAGCAGTTAACACACGCACAGCTAGTTACGGAAAGTTTATGCTGGGCGACAAGCTAAGCACGTCCGTGTTATCTCATTTAATCATTTCGCCGATCCTATGAGGGAGGTTACGTTTTGTATTTAGGAAACAGAAGCTTGGAATGGCCAAGTCAGCTTCCCAGGCGAGTCAGGCGCGTGGTGTAAATTGGAGACCTTTGTGAGGTCTGTTTGGTGCCTTTTTGTTTCTCTAGCCTGGTATTTGCTGGAACTCTTTGAACTGTGAATTTAAGCCTTTCATCTGTGTTTGGACAATTCTGAGCCGTTATCTCTTCACATGTTGCTTCTGGCCCCTTGGCTCACTTCCCCGGGACTCCAGTTAAATGTATGTCACACTTTCTCAACGCGTTCCCTTTGCATTCCACTGTTTTACTCTCACAGCTCTTCTTTCCTGTGTTTTCCTTTCTTTCTTCCATGCTGCTTTTGGGATTGCGTGTGTGTGTGTACGTACGTTCATTTTTGCTTGAAATCCAGTTTACTGATTTTCTCTGCAGTTGTGTCTTAAATGCTATGAAACCCATCAATCTCGTTCATTATTTCAGCTGTTTGTTTTTCAACTCTAGAATTTTAGTTTCGTTCCTTTTCAAGTTCTCTGTGCCACTTTTTCAAACAGTTGAGTTTCCTGCCAAGGTTTTTAGGCCTGGTATTATCTTCTCGATCATTATGAAAACACTTGTTTCATACTCTGTGTTTGGGAATTCCGCTAGCTGGAGCCCCTGTGTGTCGGTTTCCATTGTTCTTTCTGCTAGTTTCTGTCTATCTGTCTTGTCTCCTAGAGCGCCTGATTTACTCTAATTGTGTTACTGGACACTGTATTAGAAAAGTTATTTGTAGAAATAATTTGAAGCCAAGCATGATGTTATTTTCCTCTAAGGAAGACTTTATTTTTCACTTCTTGCCAGAGCCTGGTAGCACCAGCAACCCAGGATCATCTTAATACAATTTCAGGGTTTGAGATTTGCTTAGCCATCCAGATGGCCTGAACCTGGGCTGCAGTCCATGTGGAGACTGGTTTATTTGTATTTTTTCCTCGTTACTGTGGTGCAGTCTTTTTGGATCCTGGCCCAATGAGGGTGGTGGCTTACCAAGATTCATTTGGTGGTGTTTAACACTCCAGTTTTTGGAAGCCTAACTCTGCAAACTCAAAATTGCATCTCATCTTTTAGGTGGCCTGTTCAAGATCACTAGATAGCTCCAGAGAAAAAAGCATCTCAGTGCTATGCTTGCTCTCATTCTCTCCCCGACCTTAATCCAGTTAGCTCTTTTATGATTTTCAAGAAGATTTTAAATATATATATGCCAGAGTTTTTAAAAATATCTTATGTAGGAGGCATAGTCTGAATTAAACTACTCTATTGTAACCAGAAACAGCAGTTCTCCCATGAGAATTTTGCTGGAGTTGCACTGAATCTAGAGATCAACTTGGGGAGAACTGGATGTTTCTGAGGCCTTCCTGTATGCCACACTGAAATCTCTCTCCTATGGGGCTTCCCAGATGACGCTAGTAAAGCACCCACCTGCTAACGTAGGAGACATAAAAGACAGATCCTTGGGTTAGGAGGATCCTCTGGAGTAGGAAATGACAACCCACTCCAGTGTTCTCGCCTGAGAAATCCCATGGACAGAGGAGCCGGGCGAGCTACAGCATACGGGGTCACAGAGTCAGACGCGACTGAGCACGTGCGTGCACACACCTCTCCCTTACGGAGACCTTCCTCAGTGCCTGTAAGTGTTGTTTATCATTATCTGTGGATGGCTGTGCATGTGACTTGTTAGATTTATTGCAAGTCGTGTATTTTTTTTCTTTTTTTTGGGGGGGGGCAGTCCACACCGTGTAGCTTATGGAATCTTAGTTCCCTGACCAGGGATCAAACTCCTCCCCGTGAGTGAAAATGCCGAGCTCTAACCACTGGACTGCCGGGAAATTCCCTAAGTCACGTATTTAGCATTGTGATTTTATTGTTGCATGAAGTGAAGTTGACTTTTATATATTGATCTTATGTAGCTACCTTAACCATTTCTTATGATTCCTATTAATTTTTTATTAATTTATTTATCCCCTGAGTGGGAAGATTTTTAAATCAGCACTTCAGTTTAAGATTATAGCACTATCCAGAAATTTTCTTTCTTCTTACATCAGTCTTAAATAATTATATTTTTCTAAGAAATTTTCAATCTGAGTTTTTTTTGACATTTTTGACATGAACTAGTTGATGTATTTTTGCCATCTTTTTATTGTCTATTGTGGTTCTGTCAGTTTTTATTCATAGTATTACTTATTTCTAACCTTCTCTTTTTATTTTATTGGTTTCACCTGTGACCTGTCTCTTTTGTTAGTCTTCTCAAAGAATCAGCTTTTCTGTTATTTAGCTTCTCCGTTGTTCTTGCTTTTTCTTTCACTGATACTGTTTTTGTCTTTATTACTTTCTTTGAGTTCACAGTTCCTTCTACTTTCCTTGAGTCTACTGTTGGTCCTTTTTCTTACTTTTTTAAGCTGTCTTAACTCATCGGTCTTGAATCTTCCCCCTTTTCTGTTGTAAGTATGAATTTCCCTGAAAGCATCACTTCTGCTGTATCTCAGAAGCTTTTTAAAAAAATAGTTTCCTGTGCTCTACAGTAAATCCCTGTTACTCATCTGTTCTATCTTATTTTTTAATAAACCTTTTGGTCACTCCCTGAGGTATATGGGATTTTGGTTCCCCGACCAGGGACTGAACCTGGGCCTCTGTATTCGAAGCACAGTGTCTTAACCACTGGACTGCCAGGGACGTTCCTATGCCAGAGGTCTTGATATGAGGTATCTCTATTTTCTTGCTCTAAATATTTTAAAATTTCCACTATCATTTCTCTTTTGACCATGGGTTTTAGAATGATGTGTTTTTTTTTTATTCTGGAATATTCTTAGCCGTTTTCTCTTTAAATTGTGCTTTCCCCCTCTTCTATCCCTTTTCTGTAGATTTTCTTTCTTTGCAATGTTAAATGACTCTGTTTCACAGCTTCCCCCAGTCACCTCCTCTCTGGCCTTTGCAGTGTCGTTCACCTGTCTCAGCTGCTGCTTTCCCTCCCATAAGCTATTTCTTGTGCTGTCTGTCTTTTTTGCCCGTGACCTCACTTTTAATGGAGCGCTTTGGGGGTTTGGTGTGTTCAGGGGTGTGGAAAGTGGTTTTGTAATTGATCCTGCTGAGGTCCTTTGGATCTTACTGACCTAGGCAATTTAAATAAACGATTGGTTTGGAATTCCTGCTTTAGAGATACGATGCATATACTCCGCTTCTACATCCACTGCTGCTGCTGCTGAGTCGCTTCAGTCGTGTCCGACTCTGTGCGACCCCATAGAGGGCGGCCACCAGGCGCCCCCGTCCCTGGGATTCTCCAGGCAAGAACGCTGGCGTGGGTGCCGTCGCCTTCTCCATCCACATCCGCATACGCATGAATTTATAATTGAATTTCTTGCGGATGTCTTTTTTCCCATCATCTGCAGCTGTATGTGAATAGCATGGTTCCTCAGAGCTCCCCTGGACTGATGGGAAGAGTGTTTCTAGTTCTTTTTACAGAGTTAGGACACCTCTCTGAGGCTCTGGCTTAGTGTGAGGCATTTAGCTGCATCTCCGACCCTGCCTGGGCTGAGGTTATGTCCTCTCAACTTGCAGGGGTGGAAAAGACCACTGTCGACCCCTGGAGTCTGTCTGGTCCGATACACCTTTAGCTCCTGCTCACTGCTCTGTTTTGTATAGCATTTTCCCCCCCTAGAATGTGGGTTTATTTTCTTTCTTTTGGACTTGACTATATGTTTAAACTTTTTTTCCTCTTTGTGTGTATGTTTTTATAGGTGGCAGGGGCCTTCCTCTATCAGTTCAGCAGTTTCTTAAATGTAAGAGATAGAGACCAAGGACAGAAACTTGGGATCCAATGACATGAAAGGAACAGAAATAGGAAGTGAAACCCCACGAGGAGATGGACGAAGCAGTAGAAGAGAGCAAAGAGAGAGCTGGTCCCTGGGACACGAGGGTGAACGGGGCTTTGAGAAAGGCCCTCTCCTGTGATACGAGGATGCCACACTGTTCACCCTGCAGACTCAAGAGGCCGCTGTGGAAGGAAGACTCAGAGAAACAGAGAAGCCGAGAGGCTGCCTCAGTTTATAAAGGGAAGCCATGGCACTGGTTCTCCCTCTGTCCCTAAGAGGAGCTGCTGAGGCATCATTTAGAAACTGGTGGTTGCTCTTGTGAACCTGGGAGGGACTCCTCCTTACATTTCTACCTGAATGTACCAATGTCCATTCCCAGGACCTTCAGATGCACAGGAGCGGGCGGCACTATTTTGCTCACTGAGGTTGGCTTGCCTGTCGTTACTCTTTTCTGCCACCTACATCTGGTTACTTTGGGGCCGACAAGAGCAGAGTCACGTTACTTTCACCCTGTTCCTTCGCACCCCTTCGCTGCTTCTGGAATATCTCAGCCATTGTCTTTTTGGATGACGCCTCCTTTGCATCCCAATCACACAAATTCATGCACTTGAAGGTTCCTGTTGGGCTTTGATCAGAAAGCATTTGGGCTTCTGTTTGGAGGGATCTTGGTTCTGGTTCAGGCTTCCTGCCAATGCAGGAGACTCAGGTTCGATCCCGGGGTTGGGGATCAAAGGAAATGGCCACCTACTCCCGTATTCTTGCCTGGAGAATTCCATGGACAGAAAAGTCTGGTGGGCTGCAGTCCATGGGGTTGAAACAAGTTGGCCATGACTGAGCAACTTATCAATAACAACGACAGTTCTGGTTCTGTGGATTCTTGGGGTTGTGGAGGGGGTTTGCAGTTTGGAATATATCTGTGCAGGCTGCAAGGCCATGCAGGGTTCAGGAAGTGTGTGTGCATGTACTTGTGAGCCTGTAATAAGAATGTCGAATTTTTGTATCACTTCTAAGTTTTCCAACAATGACCATCTTATGTCATTTTGGCACAACCCTGGAAATGGGTAGTGCTGATATCAATATTCCCATTTTACAGATGAGGAAACTCAGGGCTAGAGAGGTGAAAGTGACATTCCCCAAAGTCACTCCATCTTGCTATCAGAGCTAGAGCTGTGTCTGTAGTTTAGGTATCCCCTCTTCCAAACTCGATGCTTTTCCCTCCACTTCATGCTGCTTACGCATGTTCTTACAGACTTAGGTGGAGACACCCATCTCTGTACCCAGCCTGATCACAAATACCCCATGAAACCTCTCTGTCCCTCACCCTACACATGCAACACACTAGGAGAAACGAAGTTCTTTCCTGCTCTTTCTCTCCCGGCTCCTGTTTTTTAGACATCCACTGTCGCTGTTGTCAGACCTCAGACAAAGGCGAATGAATTGTTGACCCAGCTGACAGAATTTACTACACAAGTTTTTATAGCATTTCTGGGCAGCAACAGCAGCCAATGCCATCTTTCTTGGCGTTAGTTTTTATTGAATATAGACTTACAGTCTTTAAATAATTTGATATAGTGCTTTCAATATACAGTTCTTTCATCACACATATATTTCTTTAAAGCACAAAACTATAACTTAAAATCAAAAAGCTATAAATACACATGTACATATTGCCATAAATCTAGAACTGTTTTATAAAAATAGAACTCAAATATCAACTTTATATATTTTGGCAACTTAGCAGTATTGTAAGGTGGCCACATACAATTTTATTATGCATCACTGTCCCCCCAAATCTGAGTCTCCAAGTTTCACTTTCCATCCCTCTGAGGACTCTTGGGACAGTCTCCTTTACCAGGGTCCCCACAGAGATGGCCATGGCCGTGGCTCAGCACTGCCTTTACATAAAGGCTCAGTGTACCCACCTGAGCTGGGAGGGGGAAGACCAGCTTCCAGCCCCTCCCTCAGAGGGAGGAGCTGTTCCCTCCTGCCAAACGTCTGCCATCCACATATGGTTGATATCAGAGTACACAGTCCGTTCCCTTTCCCTAAGCTCGGAAAACGGTGGGTGTGTGTGGTTCTGACAAATGAGTGTCTGAGAGAAAATGTGAAGCAAACGTCACCTGAACAGTGCCTGCTGGGGTGACATCATCCCGACAGCGGGCACCAGGGCCCACCTGCCCACGCAAGGCCCTTTACACGTGTGACCTACCATCCTGACAACCTCACAAGGCTGGGCCGCGCTTATCCCCGTTTGATGATGGAAGAACTTGAGTCTCTGGGCTCTTTAAGTCTCTTGGCCAAGCCCAGCGAGGCTGGCTGATCCCCAGACCAGAGCTGTCTACCCGCCCAGAAGCTTCTGGAGAGAAACCAGAAGAGAGCTTGGATCTTCGCTGTGGTCATTTGCTGGAAACAAGCAGGTAGCTTTGAGTCAGCTTACAGCAGGTGGACAGCAGTTCCCCAAACATTCCTGGGACTCTTGGGCTGTGCTTTTCCAGGGGGAGCAGAAAGGTGGATGCGTGAGGGAAGCAGCATGGACTCTGCAGGCCAATGGTTTTGAAGGGGCAGTGCCAGAACCTCCCGGATCACACATAGAAATTCTCAGCCCAAAACCAGCGGCTCAAGGGATTTACAGCTTAGGGTTGTCTGTGTTATCAAAGGTCCCAGCAAAGGTCAAAATGTCCCCCCATCTCAGCCCTCCTGCCTGCTTCTATGTCAGTCAAAGGGCAGAGAGCTTGCACAGTGCTCCAAAGAAGAGACACATTAAGGTTCTCTGGGCCACAGTGGAGGGTGATACAGGGCAGAATGGGCAGGTCATGGCCTCATGGCTTTGCGGGAGGAGTAGAGGGCTTTTCTTTTTTTAGGAAAACCCCCAGGAAGCATGGCAGAACTCAGTGAGACAGGAGCCCAGTTCTGCACCTCCTCTGGACAGAGCAGGCCGCCTTGGCTGTTTGCAATTTTGATTTTTCTGGTTGCTTTCCCATAAAAATATGCCCTAGCAGAAAGCGCCTCTCACATCTCCTCCATGATCACTGCCTCCCCGGACACTCTCAGCTCAGTTCTGTGGATGGCTGGCCCCTCCATCAGGGCTGGCTCTATGCACGGCCATTCCCTCCTCCCAGCCCCTCTCTCCACCAGCTGTGCCCTCAGCCCCAGGCCAGTGAAGGGCTCTGATGTGGGCTCCCCCACATGCATTTTAGTCCCAGCTGTCCAAGGGTGTCCAGCTTAGGCCACTGAGATCGTATTCTGAAATTAATGTCACAGTGCTTTTCTTAAAAGCCTCTCTTAAGAATGAACAAAACAAAACAAGTAAACAGCAGCAGCAGAAACCCCCCAAAGCATCCTGCTCTCCTCCTAAAGGCAGGTCACCGATCAGGGCATGTTTCTTGTGAAGGCGAGTGGGAACACAACCAGAAGAAATGCAAGCGGCAGGATCCCTGGGGAGGTGGATGGGTCCCTGCCAGGCCCCCAGGGAAAGCAGGGAGCAGCAGCTACTCCAGGGCAATGGCAGACCATTTTCTTCCCCTTTCAGAATAGCCAGACCAGATTTCCTGAACTCAGTGGAAGGCCGCTTCCGGGAGGAGGCAAAAGGAGAAATGTGTTTGCAGGCCCAG
>SJXQ01010869.1:3998-40490 GCA_006408695.1 Aepyceros melampus | reverse complement strand
TCTGAATGCCATGATCAGACTGCTTTGAATCTGAAAACCAAGCCCTCTACTCCGCCCCAGGAGACACAAGGCAGTGACCTGGGGTTAGCCTCTTCCTTCACGGTTCATTTGGGTGCACTGCACATAATAGGGTGACTCACTGCTTCACTGGACATGCTGGGTCCTGCTGGGAAGCACACGCCAGTACTGAGCTGCTGTGGCTATGGAGGGAAGGCAGTGGTGGCTTCCCCGTCTCACCAGGGCCACCTCAGCGCCGGGCTGGTCTTCCTTCCCAACACACAGGCCTGAGGACACCTTGATAAATGATGATGGTTCCCGAGCCTCACGAGGGATGCGTTCCTCCTGCTGGTCCAGCTCTGTGTGGACCCTCAGTGTGGTCTGTGTTGGGTCTGGAGTTATAGGGAAGCTACGAAAGCTGTGGTGAGGGTTGGGAGCAAAGGGTTCGGCGGGGTCTGGCAGCTGCAGAATGCTGGGTTGAGGAGTTGAAAGCTGGTGGCAGCCATCAAGGTTGGTGCCCCTGACTGAGCCTTGTTACTTTTTCCTTCGTTGCCAGTGGCTTGCCTGTGGCAGACAGTGGCAGACTGCAGAGGCGTCTCATTTCAAGGAGGCTTTCTTCCACAGCTTTTGCAAACTTGGTTGACGATGTCTCCTTGCAGTTGTGGAAGCTGGAGATGCAGAAAAGGATGCTCTCTGGCTGGGGGTTGTAGCAGGCACCGTACCCATTGGGCACCACGGGGCCATAGCAGCAAAACATCTCCATGGTGGTGGGCACCTGGAGGAGAGGACAGGTCAGAGGTTGCTTGTTCTGAAAGTCTGCTCAAAGCATGACGTTCTAGCAGTCCAGGGGCCTCGAGGAGATATTTGCTTCTCTTTGACTACTTCCCACCTGGGTGTGTGACTGAATTAAGCACATCAGCTGATTGCTTCATCATGGATGGCCACAGCCAGAGTCATCAAAACAAACCCATCTAACTGCAGGAATCAGAAGAGAGGTCATACGCCCCGCCCTGGTGTGAAGTCTGCTCTACGCGTGGAGTCGGAAGCTCCCAGAGTGACCCGGTGCCGAGCCGAATCTCTCCCTCACCTGGGGGCTGTTTGAATCACCCAGGCAATCAGAGCAATTTACTAAATGGCACCCTGGTGGCACCCAACAGTTAGATGGCTTCCCAGAGGGAGTAATTTATGAACTGGAGGAAATCTGGCTCCCCTCCTCTGTCGATTTTTTCCCACATCCTTAATTACTGTCAGTATCGCCTGGCTGGCCTGCTTGCCTCCCCACAGCCTAGTCACGCACAATTACCCAGCATCGGGCGTTTCAGAGATTGCCATCAACTGGAGTTTTTAGTTATGTACCTGATACATTTTGAATTCAGAAGGCTGCGATTTTGTAGTGCGGATCACAAGCCAAGACAAAGTGCTTCGGAAGGCATTGAGCCATCAATGTTCATTCCAGTTGGAGAAAAAAAATACCACCACACCCTGAATTAATTGTATTAGCTGCTTTCAGAGGGGAAAATGGAGCACGTTCTTGAGCAGGTGCAGGGCGGTGTGTGTTTTAAACCCACAGGCCTTCAGAAATGACACTGGCCGTTTTAATGGGGCAGAACAGACCATCAGTCTTGCTAATAGAGTCACCTCATTGTCAGATAAATTTGCCGTGCAAGAGCCGAAGGCCATAAAGCGTTCCGAAGCACTTCTTGCCCACGGATGGTTTCCTGAAGAATTTATGTCGTTCTGCTCTGCCCTGTTTCTGCACGTCTGCAAGCTCACTGCCGTAATGACGAAGCGAAATCACCGAGTGAGCTTTTTTCCTCAAACACAACTTCATCAGCCCTTTTTATTGCCCATGTTCTGCTTTTCACAGATGAGGTGGAGTTTTAGTAAACTGACATTTGCAGGGCGAGGGCGGGGGCGGGGTAGGTATTTTCTCTTCTAAATGGCTGCCTTTCTCTAACAGGTAGTGTTCTGTTTTTGTGTCGGTGGTCCTCCAACAGAACAAGGCTGTAGCGCTGGTTTAGGAGATGCCAGAGTGGCCCCTTAC
This sequence comes from Aepyceros melampus, assembly GCA_006408695.1. Lineage (NCBI taxonomy): Eukaryota > Metazoa > Chordata > Mammalia > Artiodactyla > Bovidae > Aepyceros > Aepyceros melampus. The sequence continues at coordinate 38,449 of SJXQ01010869.1, read as the reverse complement.
GATGAGGTCTGTGACCTGCTTGGAGGACCCTGTCCGTGCCAAGCACTGAGGGTCTGGGCTTTCTACCTACATCATCGCATCTGATTGAGCCAGGACTTTCCTCTGGGCCCAGAGGACACCGCCTCTTGGGCAACATTGGAAGAAGGAGGCCTAATGGTTAGGGCACCAGAGTGGGTATTCCCCCGTCCTGCCCACCTCTGCTAAGGAGGCATTTGTGATCATGCATATTTAGAAGATGGGGAAACAGCACTCAGAGCATTTCGGTCCTTCTGCTTAAGGGCATGCAGGTCACTGGGGGCAGAGCCAGGACCGGGCTGGTTCCAAGCAGTGGGCTGTAATCGCTCAGCTTGTGAGAAAGCCCACTGCTTCCACTGAGTGCTTGGGTGCTGGCTGCGCTGGGGCAGTACCTGGCTGTGGAGAGCACGAAGCGGTTGCTCATCAGGTACGTTTCGTCCGTGAACATCTCGGGCAGCTCCTTGCACATCTCCCGGGCCAGCTCCCGCAGTCCCAGCAGGTGGTTGTCGATGGCCATCCCTGTGATGGCCTGGGACAGAGAGCAGGGCTTGAGACACGCGCTTCCCCTCCTTCCCTCCTCTCCAGCCTGCAAAGCCCGTGGGGCCTCGAGTGGCTCCTGCCCACCCAGTGCTTGCTGTGGACCACGTCCGTGTGTGCTGGCCGCCCAGGACCAAGGACTCCTACGTGGCCTCCGCGCCCTGTGTGTTTCTTCACACCTGGGATGAGCCAGAGTAGGGAGGGCTCCAGACGGGGACGTCCGAGTTAAAAGCCGGTGAGTCTGGCTGCCCGCCCCCCAACAGCATGGTCCCTGCTGACGTTCAGCGTGTATAACCCCTCACGCTCCAAGTGGAAACAGCAGGGCTGGCTTGGCCCTCCTGGGCACCCCTTCAGGGGCAGAAGCTGGGCAGGAGCACAGGTGCTGGCTGGAACCCACCCAAGCATGGGTAGGGGTACCCCAGGCTGTCGCTGGGATGGGCTTTCACCACAACCAACACTTCATCCTCCAGCAGAAGCCCAAGGAATGAGGGGCAGAGGGTGCTGAGGTGTCCTTGAACCTTGGCTGCTGTTTCACAGGCTCAGAATCAATTCAACTAAACTGGACTCATAATCTAAGAGTAATTTTGAGACAGGAGCTAGACAGCTTAGCAGAGGCTCTGCTCACATTTTCAAGGGTTGTGGAGGAAAGAAAGGGTCTTTCTTCTTGTCACAGGTATTTGAAATCTTATCAAAGGATAAGAGAATAGTAGTGGAGACTCCTACGCAGGAGGAGCTCAGGGGTGGTGGTGTGGATGGAAGGGGACAGTGGAGCCAGGGCAGGCACAGGGGTTTTGCACGGATTACATGTTTGATTGGGGCAATTTGTGGGGCCCGATTTGTGAGACATAGAGGCCTCTTTCTTTTAAAATAATTTTTAAATTTTTTTATTTTATTTTGGCCATGCTGCATCTTCATTGCTTTCTGTGGGCTTTCTCTGGCTGCAGGGAGTGGGGGCTACCATCCTTTGTGGTGTGCGGGCCTCTTATTGCAGCGGCTTCTCTGGCTGCAGAGCACAGGCTACAGGGCTCACGGGCTTCGGCAGTTGCAGCGTGTGGGCTCAGCATTGAGGCTCACGGGCTTAGTTGCGCCACAGCATGTGGAATCCTCCCGGACCAGGGATCGAACTCGTGTCCTCTGTATTGGCAGGTGGATCCCTGTCCCCTGTGCTCCCAGGGAAGTCCCTTCTCTGGCCTCTTGTAATAACCTCTGGGTCAACGTCAGGGTAACTGTGAGTAACTCCTGGGGGTTTCACGGTTACATAAGACGGCCCCTTAGCTGTTAATGCCCGACACAGGCGGAAATCTTCGACCACAGTGAACTTTGTTCAGGTTTACAAGGTACATTGTGTAATTTGACTGCTGTTCTCTTTCAGTTGAGAATTGATGCATGAGGATGACTCGGGGGCCCCAGCCTCTCCAGACACACCTAATTATAGGCTGGAAAGACATGTTATACAATCACCACTCACTCTGGACGTGGCCCGTTAGGACCGAGGTGAAGCGCTAAGAGGCGGGCTGGCTATGAAGCAGACGCGCGTCCACCTCTCAGGTCACTGCTGCCTGGTGGCTGCTTTGTGCAGATTATCAGAGCAGCAACACTGTCCAGCAGCAAGTCCACCCCGGCTTTCACCGTCTCTGAAGCTACTGTAGCAACTGGGGTTGATTCAACAGACTCTTTGGATCAGAGCCATGAGTAGTAACGAGCAAAATGACTCGACATCCAGTCTTTTGTTCATTCAAGAACCTTACTTGCGTGCCTACTATGTGCCTAAGAAGCTGCTAGAGAACCAAGCAGTCGCAGACTCAGCCTCATGGAGCCTCAGGTGGCGTGGGAGACATATCAACCAATCATACAAATAGACTTGTGATCATCAGCTGAGCAAATACTAGGAAGGAGAAGCACACGCACTATGAGAGGATGTGACAGTGTGTCTAGACCACATTTGCTCCTTTCCTCGGAATTTCCTTTCTCCATAACCTCTGCCAAATACACTAGCCAGATACATGGAGGTTTCCTGGTTTTCCCCTCCATCCCTTACCCCGCATATCCAACCAGGGGCCTACAGAGCATCCTTACGGCTCTCCTCTCCCCATCCCTGATCTCTTTCATTTAGCTGTTTCACCAACTTAAAATAGTTAACACAGCAGAACCCTATGGCAATGCTTTGGAGAATATTTTCCTAAAATTTTCATAAAATTTTAAATTATTATCAAAGTTGTATATTTATAGTTTAAAACAAAAAAAAAAACCAAACAAGCCAAAGACTTATGTCACTTTGCCAGCTCTGAGCCCCACTCCATAGAAGCAATCCCTTGGAACCCTTTTAGCAATTGACTTCCTTAGTTCAGAATAACACGCTTAGACTGCTGCTACTGCATTTTTCAATTTCCTTATTATAGAAGATGAAACTTTGGCTCTTTGATACCCTCCTTCCCAAATATACTTCCACTCCCCCGTGCTTCCAACAGAGTGAGATCTGAACTCCTGTTTACATGGCTATAATTATGCAAGTATTCACAGCTGAGTCCTGAGTCCTGCATGTGTTAGGATTAGACTTCCTTAATCAGTTTTTTTTTGTTCCCTAGAATTGACAGTTTGTAAATGATTAAATTATGATTTTCCCACTTGCTTACCTTTCTATGTATCTACAATTTATTGATTCGTAAATTATCAGCCAGAACTGTAAAACTTTCCTTAATGCATAAAAATGTATCAGATAACTTATCAGTTTAATTTCTCCTTTCACTTCTTGCTTCTCCGTGGACTGACTGTTCCCTGGGTCAGCTGAACAGCTGTCAACTTCGGACCTCCCTTTGCTCTTATCCTTTTTCTCGACCTCTTTCTGGTATTGAATCTTCTGATGTTTAAGTCTATGATTTTCTTTTTTTGTGTTTTATTCTCTTGCGTTAGTGGTCTACATCCTCCAAAGCTTTGCTAGAAAGAGAGCTTAATAAGGAAAAGTTGCACGCCCTTGCCTTTGCACGTGCTGCTCCCTTCTACCGGACACACACTTTCTGCTTTAAGTCTCATGGGAAGCGCTACTTCCTCTGGGGAGCTCACCTGGCTTTCCCAAGCAGAAGGAACTTATTCCTTCATGTTCTCTGCTACTTCCTGATATATTTAAGGCCCCCTTTCCCTACTACATAGTGAACTCCCCAAGGATAGGGCTTCATTTTTTTATTTGCCAGCACCTAATGCCTTGCCTGGCATAGAGCAGAAAAACAAAGGATACCCACGGAAGACACGAGAGCAAGCTTGACTTTCCCCAAACAGAACAAACAGCTATTCAGACGAGTCAGGGACCTAGCAAGTGAACTGGAGAAAAGCCTATACTGGCTAGTTCTAAAACCCAGCTCTATGCTGTGCTCGCTTTCAGATGCATAGATAGGAAACAAAGTAAATACAAAGTAAACTCCTTTTCATAGATTGTATGATCCTTCAAAGACTGTATCAGAATGATTCACAATTAATATTTTGATCACCAGTCCAAGCAGTAGCTTATTTTTGGTTTGTATGCAAATGATGGCTTTGCAGTGCCAGAAAATACATTATTTTCCTAACCCAGGAAAGCATTTCCCTTACCATTTCAATTTCATCAACTTTCAGCAAAAAACAACTTTTTGTTCACAAGCAGTATAAATAAATACACGGAGACTAAGAAGGCAGAAACAGCCCTGGAGGGGAGTGAGCGCCGCCCGCGGAGACTGCGCGAGGCACGTGCTCTGCCTTCTCTCCTGTAAACTAAGGCACTTTCAGGCTGGTGCTATTATCACTGGTGTTGTTTCAAAGACCATTCATGGTATTCCTGTAAAACCCATGTAGAAAGCAGGAGTGCCGTGTGACCCAGCTTTTAAAAATAAGAAAGAGGAGGCTCTGAGAGGCAAGGGGGCCTCACCGAGCGGCTGCACGGGGGGTGGCCTAGCTGTCACCCCGAGTCCACGCTGAGGCCCGGCTCCGGGCGCAGCCGGGCTCCGGGCGCAGGCGGGCCCACTCACCATGACTGTGTACTCCGTCTGGGCTCGGATGGCGTCCTTCAGGAGCAGCAGCTTCTCCGAATCCTGCAAATGGACCGAGACACAGCGCACGGGGCTTTCGGAGGCTGCTCAGGTGCAGACCAGCCAGAGGAGCTGGGTGTCCCGGGGCTGAGCCGCAGGCGGCCCACAGCTGCCTGCTGACCTCCCTGAGACCCCTCAAGCCAGCAAGACTCACCGGCGCGGCGGCGGTGCGGTGGTCAGCGACGGCTTTCACAAAACGCAGCGCCTCCGGCGTGGCCGATCGAATGTTGTCCACCCGTCCCTCGTGGAACCGGCGGATGGAGGCGCTCTCGTAGGTGGGCACGAGTTTCCCGTGGAGCCTGCACAGGATGAAGGGGGAACTCAGGGAGTCGTAAATGCTGAAGGAAAAATAGCCTCGCCTGCCTTGATTTTTCCAGTCCTGCCTTCACTCGGCACAGTCTTTCATTTTAATGCTAATAGAATTCTGGAGGAGATTCCCCAAAGATGAATGTCGGGGAGCCTCTGATATGAAGAGCTGAGCACACTTTCCTGCGAGGGTGATACTGTGTGGATATAAAATATAAGGAAGACATGATTGGTAGTTGTTTTTTCTTTCAAGTCCCAATCTGGTGGGAAACCTAGAATTTTCTGCAAGACCCAATGAGTGAGTGATTAATAGCACAGCATGGAATAATTCATCATTCCCACTCTTGAGGGAATCCTGTTTTATTTAAAAACAGTTCAAGCATGACCTATGGATCGAGGCAAGGAGGGGGCCTTAGTGGCCATGGGCGCCAGGGCTGTGTGTCTCCTTCCTCACGTCTGTGACCGCTGGCCCCACCAGTCAGGGCGGGCCTCTTCCTCAGATACGTGAACTGAGCAAGCACCCTTAGGCTTGCGCACCAGGCTGGCAAACACTTTTCCCACCAGTCAGTGAGGCTGCTGGTGTTAAGGGGTCAGGGAGGGGAAAGACACAAACCCGGAGAGGGGCAGTGACAGCCCACAGTCACACCACATGTTGTGGCCTGTATCTCGGCCTCCTCCAGGCAAGGCTCCCTCGCCCTGGGTGAGTCCAGGAATGGGGAATCGAGAGTCTGATCGGGTACAGTGCTTGACACGGTATGCCTTGCCAAGAAAGTGGCATTTCCTGTACTCATGTCTCATTTTCCCCCCAAGACTCTGGCAGGGAGCTCATTTCCTCTACAGCCCCTCGGAGCAAACACCATGCTGAGCCCTAGACGCCATCACTGGCTGGTAGCTGATCAGCCCCAATTTAGGCAGCTTCCAGGTTTCTGCTGAATCTAGAAGCAGATTAAAAAAATTTTTTTTTGTTATAGCTGAAACTCCGAAGCATTCATTCCATAGGCAGCAGGTGGTATTTTGCCTATCCAATGAGCCTGGGAGCCTCTGGCCTCATCTATTCCCGGCCATGTCCAGTGACAGCAAAGCTCCCTGGAGGGCAGAGGAAGGGGGCTCTGTCCCCATCCCCTCTGGGATTTGGATCTGAAGCTCTGAAGTGCCTGAGCACCCGGGCAGCAGCGTCCCCAGCCACAGCACGAGCAGGGCACTGACCGCATGGCCCATTCCAGCCACATGCCATCTGAGTGTCAGAACGGCACTGACTGCAGTTCCAGAGGCTGGGTCCCCAACGCCAGCGAGGTCTACACATCCTTGTGTGGGGTGATGTCAACCTAACCGATGACATTCAGAGTGGCTGCACTCCCTTCCCGTGAGTCACACCCCCTGCGGGGGACACTGGAGTCTGGGATGCCACGCACTCATTAGTGATACCTCCGTGCCAGGGCCTTCTCCAAGTTGCTTTATGCCCATCCTGATTGCAGACCAAGAGCAGGTTCTGGTGGGGGTGTGGCGCCATTTACTACCCAGCACCTGCGCTGTTTATGAGCTGCTGCTTCTGGAATGCTGGGACCCACAGGAGCCAGCCCTGTCTTGAGGAAGATCTATTTTGCATTATTTTTCGGCTCTCATAAAAGGCCATTGGCTCCCTCCCTGCCTTCAACTCTTACTCCCAACTCTGCTTCTCTTCCCCAGGACAGAGCTACTACTTAAGGGATTTCTCTAAACCACACACAGACCATGCCGCCCCAGGCTAAAACCCCTGCAGCGTCTTCTCAGGGCTCTGACAGTCCCTGGTGCCTACTCTGTCCCAGGCACGCAAGATAACAGAGAACATCACGCCTAGGGGAGACAGTTTAGAAAACAAAGTCAGCAAATCCACGGACAAGGGCGCCCACGTGCATAACAACTGCCATGAATGAAGAAAGAACGCAGCTGTGACAGAGAACTGGTGGCAGAGGCTCCGAGGTGGCCTCTGAGGGCTGGCACTGCGCGGAGGCCTGAGCTGTGGGAAGGAGCTGGTGGCAGAGGCTCCGAGGTGGCCTCTGAGGGCTGGCGCTGAGCGGAGGCCTGAGCTGTAGGAAGGAGCTGATGTGTGAAGCGTGGCGACGGCAGGTGGGTAGGCAGAGGTACTGGCACAAAGCAAAGGTCTGGAGGTGGAAGAGAGCTTGGGGGCAGGGCCTCGGGAAGGCTGGTTCACAAAGACCCTTTCTAAGCCTGGACTTTGTTCTAAGCATGATGGGAAACCACTGGGAGGGTTCGAGGTGGTAGGTGATGGAATCTGATTTGGATATTTCAAAGTTCACGCTTCATGAAGACGGGATTATTGGGGACAAGAGCGGAAGCAGAGGCCTGCAAAGGCAGGCTGCAGTTGACCAACCTCGGATGGCGGGGGCACGGAGGCGGAGGGCAGAGGATGGGGCAGAGCCGCTGTGGGGTGCGGGGAACGAGTGACGGAAACCAGTCAAGCCCAGATGTTTGACTTGACCCACCAGGGGCTGGGCAGGGATGCTAGTTCCATCTCCTTGTCAAGACCAGGAAAACTGGGTGGAGCAGGCCACAGCTCTAGCGCCCCAGCTGGGCTGGCTGAGATCAGGAGGGAGCCAGCTGACGTCCTCGCCGCCTGCCTGGCCTCTGCCAGCTCTGCGTCCCTCCACCCCCGTAACTCTGCGCCCCTGAGCCACTGCTTGCCAGCTTTAGGTGACAGGGTGCTTCCGTGCAGCCTGCCCTGGTCACACCCCCATCCTCCAGGCCCACAGAGTCATCCCTCCCTCCAAGACGCTTCTAGACCCAAGAGTAGCTCATCAGTCAGTCCCCCTGGGCAAGCTGTGCTTACCTGTAGAAGGCCAGCTGGAGGGCCACCTGAATAAAGGCATCGGGGCTGCATTTCTGCTGCTTAATGAATGTTTTCCCATAGTCATCAAACTTACAAACGGTGAAGTCGAGATTCTTTACTATTCTGTGGGAGAAAAAGGAAAGCAGCTTTCACGGCATGCAAAATAGAACACACTCACCACAGAGTCTAGTGAAGTTTCTCGAGCCTGGTCCACGTCAAAGCGGTAAGGTGTCCAGGACACAGTCAGAGACAGGCCTTGATGTATGGAAATGGCAGAGGGTGTGCTGGCCAGGGGGACTCTGAACTGAGGGTGAGGCTTGGCTGGATAGGGCAGTGGTTCTGTACTGGGGGTGGGGGAGGTGGGCCTGGCTGCAGGGAGGGACACAGAAGCACAAGGGTCATTGGCAAGGGCAAGGAGAACACAGCCTAGAGTCCTAGAAATTCACTGGCCCCAGAAGCAGGCCTCATAGAGGCCGTGCATTTTGACCTGTTTGTGAAGTGTGTCCAGCATCCCCATGGATTCTTTGGGCCTCCTGGCCATCTTGCCAGACCTGCCAACCCCCCACATTCAGGGAAAAGCCTGCTTCTCTGATGGCTGCAAGCAGCATCTCTCACTGAGACTTGTCCCTGTTGTGCTGTGGGAAGAAAGGCTTGGGGCCTGGCCACTGGTGACAGTCACCACAGCGAAAGTTGCTCATCCAGGCTTTGTTGGTGACTGAAAATCTATTTTACCCAGAAATTGATGCTGAGCCTCCTGTGATATGCCCAGACCTTTGCCGTCCACAAATCACTGTCAAGTAGAAGGAAGATTCCCTGAGTTCACACTGAGACAGACCTTCAGCACTGGTCCCCCACTCCCTTCCCCTCACTACATTGACATGTCTCCTGCATAATGAGTTTGGGGTCCGGGCTGATGGCTTGCAGGAGCAACATGTAGCAAGGTCCACATATCTGGCCACCAGCCGTGTGTGTGTGTGTGTGTGTGTGTGTGTGTGTGTGCAGAGCCCTGAGTGGGCAGCCCTGACCCCTGCTCCCACCCTCCCTCAGGATTCGGTGTTCCCTGCCTGCCTTGCCTTGAATTATTCCTCCAGTCATGTAAGCTCAGCTCTTGGTTGGTCCATGCCAGGTTCTGAGGACCCAGCAGGACTCGGAGAGGGCCCAGTTCTCATGGGAACTCACCCTTCAGTCTGTCCTGTTGACCCACTGCCCCTGGACAGGCTGAGCTCACAGTCACCGCAGCCACTGGAAAGCTTCCTGGCCAAGCCCTGGCCCCTCAGACCCTACCTACCTTCCGTGGCAGCTCAGGACGCCACAGCTTCTCCTGCTTCCCCACCCACAGGCCTCGCTTGGCTCTTCCGGTCCTCTAGAAAGGAAAGCTGGGCGCTTGGGACCACATGCCAGCTGCCTGAAGCCCTGAAATAAGCCAACTCTTTCTTCTGCCCAGGGCTCACCAGCCCACCAACTCACTCACCTTCACGTCCCAAGAGCAGCCCCACGGGGCTGAGATACGAGCACTTACAGATGAACACCCGAGGCCTCTCTCCTTCCCCCTGGAAAGTCCGTCAACACCTCCAGCAGCTCGCTGTGGGCTCACCCTCCCCATCCCTCGGCGTCTGAGCCCAGCCACGCTCTGTCCTGCTCACCCACGCCATCCCCACAGTCTCCTCACTGGTTCCCTGAGACCCCAGGCCCTAGATCCTCCAGGGGTTCCTCACCCCCACAGCACAGCTTACGGTCCCCGTAATGTAAGGACATGAAGCTCTCTGCAACATGACCCCAGCTTCCCTTTATTGCCCCAGCTCTGGTCATTCTCTCCCTCGCTGGCCTCCAAACCACCTGATCTTATGAACCTGTCTCTTTCCCAGCTGCTGCACCACGAACTCCTAGTTATCCTTCCAGGCCCATTTCTGCAAAGCCCTCGCCCTACCTCCTGGCAGAACTCAGCTCCAGTGTCCTCTGTGGGTTCAGGACCAAATACCTGTCTCTGGTTTGGGCGCTTATTGCATCTGACGTTTTTGCTTTGGGGATCCAGTTCCTCCACCAAAGTATGGAGGGCGGGACTCGCGGCACACTGATTTCTGAGTCCCCAGAGCCCTATCAGTCAGAGGCCTGGAGCACACAGAGCCCTGCACGTGTATGGTGAGCAAATGGATGAAGGCGTGCATGAACGCGCTCCTGCTCGGTTACTGATGAGGGAACGAACAGCCAAAGCCCTATCTAGGGGCCGACCAGGACTCCCAGCATGCCTTGTGACTGCTAGCCAGGGCTCATAGCCCCCGGACCTCCTGCTGGGTCCCGTTAGGGCTGCCCTTGGGAAAAAGGCCCCTTGTCAAGTTGCAGTGTAAATTCAAGCAAATTAAAATCTCCTGGATTCAAATGACTTATTCAAACCAGCTGGCAATAAACCCCCGCCCCCGGAAGCTGGAGATGATTTCCCCGCCTTGACTCAGCTCAGTCAGGTGAAACCTGCGGAAAAAAATAGATGTGCGTTTGCATTTTATGGAAATGAAGGGTACTTCGGCAGGGTTATTTCCCCGAGAGGTTCAACTCCCCTTTAGTTTGACTGCATTTCCATGAGGGGGTGGGTGGAGGCGGGTGAGGGGAGGCAGAGAGGCTGGGGTCTTTGGAAGCTTCTAGGACACCTTGGCAGCTGGTGGGGTGGGGGAGTGGTATGGTGATCCCCCCTGGAGCATCACCCCCAAAGACCTGGCATTCTCCTTACTGTTGAAGTTTTTCTGCTGAGGAGGCTAAGAGGCCTTGAATTTCCGGGGAGCATTTCCACCTCAGCCTTCTGGGTGCTGGAAGCTCGCTGACTGAGTCAGCTCGGACCATCTTCTTGCTGGTCTTCACCCTGCAGGACAATGGGGTGACCTCCTGTGGCCCTGCAAGCTGGGGGCTGTGGGCAGCTTATTTCTTTGCCCTGCAGTCATCTTAGCTGTTGGAGTTTGGTGTGCCCACCAAATAATGACACAGATGAAAGGACAGAAGCTCTGAGAGGACACCTAAGTTAGTGAGCTGTCGAGCTAGGATTCCATTCAGTTCCACCTGACGGCAAAGCCCAGGATTTCTTTTCATGTTTTCGTATTTGACCACGCTACACCAGTAACTCTTAAAAAAAAAAAAAAAAAAAAAAACAACTTTGGGACAAATGGAACAAGCAAATTGTGTTTTTCTGTCGATGAGGGCTGGTTTGGGTTTCCAGTGTAAAGGAGCCTGGTGGGCTGCCGTCTATGGGGTCTCACAGAGTCGGACACGACTGAAGAGACTTAGCAGCAGCAGCAAAGAGTCCTTTAGGAAAGTCCAGGCGGCACTAGTGATAAAGAACCTGCCTTTCGATACAGGAGGCACAAGAGTCTCAGGTTCCATCTCTGAGGGGGGAGGTCCCTTGGAGGAGGGCATGGCGACCCACTCCAGTATTCTGGCCTGGAGAATCTCGTGCATAGAGGAGCCTGGCGGCCTACAGTCCATGGGGTCACAAAGAGTTGGACACGACTGAAGTCATGCTAAGTCATGACTTAGCATGCACGCACAGAGTCCCTAAATCATGGAAGAGATTCAGAACTTGTAGATTCAGGGAGAAGATTCTAGGAGGGGAGAATGAGCAAAATCATGAATGGAGGAAGGGACCCAATGTATCCAAGGGACAGAGGAGTACTCAGTCTGGCGACCTTGGAAGTTAGGGAGAGAGACCCAGGCTGAGGGGGGAGAAACAGGTGCAGCTCCCCTCTGTGCTGGGTCAACAGTGGGCCCACACCTGACTCCGGCCGGACAAGCAATGGACATCGACCTGGGCTTCCGTGGACCAGAGCAAATGCTCCCTTAGAGCTGAGAATTCTTGGCCAAACGCTGCCCCAACTGCGCGAAACTTGTTGCCCCGTCTGCCCCTTCCGTCCAAGCTCGATAAAGCATATGATGTTCATTCAAGCTGGTTTTCAAATTCGCCTTTTGCTGGGACACACGCCAGACTCATGCAGCTCCTCGGTGGCCGCCCACATTTTTCCTGGCCTAGCTTGGCCACTGCTGGGCAGTCTGGCTCTGCCTCCTGAGGCTGCTCAGCGGCTCAGGAGGGGCCCGGCCCCCAGACTCACATGTGCTTGAGCAGATGCTCCGTGCACTGCACCAAGACGATGCCGTCAAAAGGGGAGTGTTCACACACCACGCCGCAGGTGCCGTCTCGGCCCACCACGAACTGCAACGGCAGAGAGAAGCGAGCAGGCCTCTGGGTCAATGCTCCACAGCAGCCGCTTGGCTCCAGGTCAGGACCCCTGTATCCCTCCCACCTCCCCCACCTCTCAGGGAGACCCTTTCTCCAGGAACACCAAAGCACATCATGTCGCCATGGCCTGAGGATAGAGGAGCATCAAGACAGCTCTAAACTGTGTGACCTCCTCCCAGAAATGCCCTGGGTGTGAAGGCAGAGCCCACAGCTGCCTGGCTCAGGCAGCCCAGCGATTCCTAAGAGCTCAGCCGAGGCTGTGCATGTCTCCTCAGGTCCTGGGCAAGCCCCTTCGGCTCCTGTTAGCCCTGCTTCCCCTTCCCAGCGCACATCAGGGCCACCACCCGGGTCTGCTTTGTGTGACTGTGTTCTGATGGACACTGTGTGGTTGGCCACCACTGATATTATCCCCAGGACCTAGTGTTCACCCCATGGCGGGCGCGAGTCATGAAGGATGATGACCCAATTTGGAGGCATGCAGATCCCCAGGGAGAAATGAAACATCTCATGACAGGAGTGAACGAAACGTGTGCCCAGGACGGCCCGCCCTCTGCTGCCTGGGCTTGAAGTCAGGATCCCCGATTCCAGTTCTGTGGTTCCCACCTTCCAGCGGGGAGAGCTTTGACAGGTCGCATCAACTCTCTGGCTTCAGTCTGCTCTCATTTGGAATGGATCCAATAAGGCTCAGTTCACAGGATCAATACAAGGATTAGAGAGACGGCTGTGTAAGGCCCATGGGAACTATAAAGGTTACTCATGATTTTTCTAACTATACAAAGGCTGGATTTAGCTGACTGCGGAAAGGGAGATGCTCAGTGTGTACAAAGGTCCTAGCAGGAAATCACGAAAAGAATGAGATCTTGATTCTAAAAGCATAACATGAATACAGTCAAGCTGCCTTGAAGTCCACCTCAGCACAGCATTACACTCCAGAGGTACTAACCCATCACCCATAAGCAAAAAACCAACAAGCCAACAAATACACAAGCTACTAAAATCTGTATGAGACCTTCTGGGGAACTGTGGCAAGGCACACCTCTGAGCTGACTCCCAGCCTCCCCCAGTATCACAGTATGCCAGCTCCCAGAATCGTTACTCCTTTTCTTCAAACAAGCACACTTCCCACAGAGTTTTTCTCCAGGCCCATCCATGCAGACTCTCTTCTCTCTCTCCCCCATGCCCTCTGCCTTTCTGTCCTGAGACTTGCTCTCAAACCTTTCCATTCAGGTTCACAGAAGCTGTTGGGCTTCTCCAGCTCCCCTGAGAATCTGTCCTGACTGCAAAAAAAGAGCCTGGGAGCGGGCCCACGGAAGGCGGGAGGGGAGCGTGTGCCCACGCACGGAAGTGGGCCCACAGAAGGCGGGAGGTGAGGGCATGCCCACGCACACATTAGTGCTTTCCTGCTCCTGGCACTGAAAATAAGGGTGGAAAACAGTGCCTTTTAAAACCCACTACCAAGCTTCCTATGTTTCAGGCTGTACATCCATTACAGCACTTCATTCCCACAGCTGCTCCATGAACGATTGCAAGCCATTAACACCACTGGTGGAGGCTAAATAGCCAGCACAGCAGGGAGAGAACTCATCAGAAACAGCAGAATCAATATGCAAACCAATGAAAAGGATAGCCTGCAGGATGTAGGGGACGGAGAGGGAGAAAAATGAGGCGGTCCAGAAAAGCTTCCCAGAGGAAGCTAAGCCAAAACCAGTGCAATGCTAAACCAAAACATAAGCATGGTCGGGCCCACTTAATACAGTCACTGTGGAAGCGCTGGAGCTTCACAAACAAACAAGGTTTGACTCAGGATCAGCGTGCTGGAGAAAAAGGATGGGGGTGGGAATGAATGGCCCGAACTTCACCCCATCTGTGCGAGTCCTTTCCTCCAGGCCACAGTGAATGTCTTAACTCTGGGCTGACGTCATGTGAGTGAGAAATCTGTGAATGGCTTCGTTTCATTTTACGACCCTTCTTCTGTGGGGATGCTGGGCTGCCGTACTCCTCAGGGATGAAGGGAGGTGTGTGGAAATGTCGGGGCCAGGGTGACGGAAATTCAGAAACACTGTTGTCTTCGGGCATCAGACGTGATTCTTGATGAAGGTGTTGAGGGTTTGTTTGATGGGAGTCCCTGGCATGCCCCCACCTGATAGTGTGGGATGGAAAATGGGGAATGAGCCCCAGGTCTGGGCCAGAGACCCCCTAGGCTGAGCACAGGCTGCAGGAAAGCCAGGGAGTTAGCGCTAGGTTTGGTCACTTGCTCCCGAGACGAGTTCTGGCCAGTCCAGGGCCAACATGAACAGCGCATCTCCTTAGCTTCCCTGGCCCCATATGTGGCTTCCTGAGTGGGCAGCAGAGGCCACTGAGTGAGCCTGCTGGACGTGAGCACGAGGTGGCTCAGGCCACTGGCCATGCCATGGGGAGGCTTACCTGCAGGGACTTGTCGTACCAGCGGTTGGCCCCGTTCTTGCCGCAGCCCCCGCCATGGAGGAGCTGGAGCGCCCGGTTGGTGTCAGTGAGCTCCGTGCCGCTGGGGGCGTCCAGGCACACCAGGCAGAGGCAGCGCTCGATCATATCCAGAGAGTCCCGGTTGGTGGAGTCTGCAGGGCGGCCAGCATGGCTTGACTTAGCACCTGCCCGGCCCTGGGCCTGGGGTCCCTTCTGCAGGACCCATACCATAGCAGATTCACCTATGGACACCCAGACCTTGAGCCAATCCTGAACCCCCTCCCCTGTACTCCAGGGGGTGGGCTGGTAAGTCCAGGTTACTGCCTGAGCTTCACCCCCTGGGGTGGCACACCCCCAGGGCCCCTGTAAGAGTCTTGCCCTCCGACTGTAGCCAGTTCCGCCCCAAGATGTGCAGTTACTAGTCCTGCCCGCCAAGATGAAGGGGTGATATGAGGTCTTCCCCAGATGCATTAGACTCTCAGGCCAGGTTGTGTCAGAGGAGCCCCAATTCCCCTATCCAATGGCCCCCTTAGAGGAGCCCAATCTCCCCATCCCGTGGCCCCTTTACTCACACCTGCCAGCCACGACTGGCACATAGGCAAGTTCATTCATCCTGAATTGTGATTTTTAAACATCAGTTGCCAAAAAGTTTTAATTAGTCAATTTCACATGAAAATTGGAAGTAAGGAAGTGAGGGTGTTGCTCTCCCAGGTCACCCCTCACCCTAGCTGTTGTTTCTATGCGAAGGGCAGGTGGAAGGGCCAGGCTGCCCCTGAATCTGTAGCCAGATGAGCTTAGTAGGGCAGTTTCAGGCATGCAGAGTTCATCAGGACAAACAGACTAAAGGTCACGGAGTTGTACCAAAGACATGTCACTAAGACAGCCTGACTTCTCCACAGGGGACAGTGGGCATGGAGCTCCCTCCAAAGTAGAGCTGGGCCAGCCAGATGGGCGGCCCCAGGCAGCTTCCTCTCCTGAGCATAAGAAGGTTTGAAAAGTCTGCCCAGTGGGACCTGACTACGGCCACAGCTGCCGTGACTGTGGGGCCAGATACCTTTTCTCCCAATCAGGAGTCTTTATCGTGGCTGTGTTATTTCTGCACCATCCCACACAGGCGGTGAGGCATCCTGACCTCCGGGCCGGATGGGGTGCAGGGTTACACCCCTCCCCCAGTCCCAGTGTGCTCCAGGCCTGAGGAGATGGGGTGCGTGTTATTTGGAGGCAAAGGAGCATTACATGGCATATCCCAATACCCACACCCACTTCAATCATAGAATACCTGGTCTGTAGCTTGGCACATAGATGAGCAGAACTAAAGCTACATTTCCCAGCTTCCCTCACAGCTGGGGAAATCATGTCTCAGTTCTGCCAACAAAAATCTAGAAACACCATCTGACAGCTTTCAAGAAACCTCCTTAAATACAGCGAGCACATTCTCTTTGCTCTTTTTTTCACCTTCCTCTGTCCTGCTGCCCGGATCACAGGTGTGGAGGCCAGAGCCCTAGCCTCCCTTCTGGGCCAGGAGGATGCAGGCCACCCCTCGGAGTGCGAGGGGAGAATTCCAGCCATCTCTCAGCTCTGGGGGGCTCGGTTTGAGTATATATGAGGGAGACAGAGAGAGAGAGAAACCTCTGTTTTCTTAAGATACTAATATTTTGGATTTGGGGTCACATGTGACCAATTCTAACCCTAATCTTATACCGTGTGGTTATGGTGAAGTCGCATCCTCGCACTGCAGGGATGAGCTGCAGTTGAGAAGCTGTGCCCTTGGTTTGCCACAGTCTTCCCATTTATTTCACTCTGTTGTCTCTGCAGGTATTTAAGGTCCCTGTCCAGGATGCTGCTCTCTGTGTCAGATAGAAACATTCTGGGGGCTGAAGAGCCTTCCGAGAAGGCAGTTGGCTGAGTCAGCTCCCAGCTCCCTCCTGTCCTAGCATGCAGGCAGGCCTCTGGGCGGCCCTGGGCCGGGTCCTGGCCCTCCTGTGCTCCCTGATCCTGAGCCCGGGTATGCAGCCACTTGCTCCTCTCCACCCAGGCTCTTCCCCCTCCCTTTGGAACCCCAGGGACTAAGTCTGAACTCTTTTCAGAGCCTATCCCCCATCCCACCCCAGCCCCCAGGTCTGGAGCCTTCTTTCTCTCCAGAGCCTTAAGCTAAGAAATGTACCCATCGTGTGTCGCAGTTATCTGGAAAATGCCTTCCTGAAGTCCAGGAACGGGTGGGAGCAGGTGTAACTTCCACACCCGGAGGCTCAGATCTCCCCGCAGCCTTCGTTCACCAGCCGGGGCCTGCCCGCGGGTTCAGCCAGGCATAGCAGCACCTTCCCCAGTCAGGGGGCAGCTGAATGCACAGCTGACGTGCCGGTGAGGCCGCGCCTGGAGCCTGCCTGTCCTTTCCTCTGTCCAGCTAAGGGCCTGGAGGGGCCACCGAGGAGGTCCCGTCTGCCCCTCTCTCCTCTCGGCCTCATCCTGGGCTCTCTGGGCAGCTCCCCACTCCTGGCATGGGCAGCCGCGAGAGAGGAGACACTTGAGACCCTCCGCTGGGGCTCTCAGCACCTCCTGGGCACACAGATGCTAAGGCCACTGGAGCAGCCCCTGCTCTGCCAGGGTGAGTTCTCCAGGTTCACGAGAAGTGTCTGCAGACGTCCTCCAGGGAAAGGACACTGTGGTCCTTATCATTGCCTCCCTCTCTCCTCTCGCACATCCTGTGGAAGGAGAAGTCTCTCACGCTGGCCTTCCACTCTGGAACGAGGCTGGCCAGCAAGCCAGCCCCTCCTTGGGTCTTCCTCCCCTCACACTCGTCTGGAATATGGATTAGGGGAGCCCTCTGTGTTCATGATTCTTCTTGATCAGGCAGGCTCCAGGCGTGGTCCTCACCGGCACGTCAGCTGTGCATTCAGCTGCCCCCTGACTGGGGAAGGTGCTGCTATGCCTGGCTGAACCTGGCTGAACTATGTGTCCAGAGTAACTCACCACCTTCTGCGTGGCCTCTTGGACTTTCCCGCCTCCTCTGGCCAACTTGCAGGCTTTGGCCCCAGCCCTGGGCACTGAACGTTCAATGAGACTCCACTGTGGTGGACAGTGTGGGTGCGGGGAGGAGGAAACTCCCGTTCCTCCTCCCTTGAGTGTGGTACAGTCACCACGTCACCCTCTTCAACCTGAGTCGGCTTCTACCACCCACAAGATAGACTCCGAACTCCTCAATTCCACCCTCTGGGCTCCATGGCTCGCCCAGGCCGCCCCACTGGGCCGCCTCCTCGGAATCCTGGCAGGGACCTCACAGGAGCTCCTGCCGCTCCTGGATACCTGCGCACATCCATCCCCTCAGATCGTGCAGGCTGCCCCCTCGGTGGGAGCCCTTCTCCCTCTCTGCCTATCAAAGCTCTGCTCATAAATGCTCCTGAGATCCCAAAGCCTATCCCAGTGTGGGCCCTGCGTCCCGGGTGGGTGAGAGCAACCCAGAGGGCTCCTGCCCCACCCAGAACGCCTCACCCCGCTAACAGGCTGGCTCGGGCGCCTGCTCAGGACAGACAAGGACCCTCTGCTGGCGCCACCAGGCTGGCCTCACACAGAAGCTGAGCCAGCGCCAGGCCAGTTACCTCTGCACCCACTGCCTACTACCGCACAATGCGTGACCTTCCAGTGTGGGACCCTGTGGCTGCCCCAGACCCCAGCCACTGACCGCCCAGCCCTACAGTCCTGATCTGGCCCCCTCCGCTCAGGCTTTGAGCTCACAGAGAGCAGGGCCTGGCTCCCTGGCTTAGGTGGGCACAGGGAGTGTCTGTGTCTGGCAATGGGCTTGAGTGCGCATGGACGGGTGGGGCTGAGATCCATGGGCACAGCTCAGACTTCCAGGCTCTTTGGAAGACAGGAAACAACTACCTTTGGGGCAGGGAGTTTCATAGGATGAAAGGGGTGGAGGAGAGATGGAGACAGGAAAGGGATTCCTTACCCTCTGCAGGACTCCCCCACCCTGGCTCCTACTGGAGCCCTTGCCAACAGCCACAGTGCCTGGCCCTGCACTCTGTGTTATTCTGGGGGTCCCTGGGCGCAGGGTGGCTGGTGACTTCAGAGCATAGAGAGGCCTTGGTCAGGCCTGGGTCTGATTCAAAATAGGTGGAGAGGAAGGAAGGAACACATCAGGAAGGAGGCAACAGTGCTGGAAAAGGCTCTGAGGCTGGGCAGCAGACACCTGGGCTGATGAGTGGAGCTCGTCAGCGATGCCGAGCCGCTTCGGGAGGGCCTGGGCCTGGGGACCACGGGCAGCCCCAACGCTGTACACGCTGGCCTGGGTCTCAGTGAGCTCTGAGAGCCCAGGCTTGGTATCTGCCTATGAGACAGCCCCAAGGGCAGTGTGGAGGAGGCAGGCTTCAGCTCCCTGGGAAGCCCAAAGCAGGCCTGTCCAGCTCAGAGCTGGGGAGCAGGCCTGATGCAGCCGCTGGGCAGAAGAGTGAGGGTTGGGCACCCTCCTTTTCAGCTGAGTGACTTGAAGCTGGTGGCATAAAAGGACAGCTCCCTGGGCATCAGTGCCCCAGCCACCTCCAGGCAAGACAGAGGGACCCCTGAGGAGGGGCTGAACCATCACCGCTGCCTGCAGGTTGAGCAGGACCCCAGAGCTCAGCACCACTCAACAGAAACCAGGTCCTGGCTCATTAAACAGAGTGAAATGGGAGCACGACAGCAGAGCCAGGATGCCAGGTGGCCTTGCAAATGGACTCCCTGCATAGGAGCAGCTGATCGGCCAGACGCTGACAAGTTTATCGTGTAAAGCAGAAAATGAACTACATCCAAACTCATCCACCACGGCTCTGGCCCCAGCGTAATGGAAACATGGGGCGCTAGGCCGGAGGCACACGGCAGGAGCCGTTTGTCTTGTGACATCCTCATCGAGCACAGGGAGGCTCGTTTAATGTGGTAAATCAATCTTCCTCAAGGAGCCCCTGCTTAATAGGTAGAAGTCAGAATTGAGTAATAGGAGGAGCTTGCTCTGCCACCCATGCCTGGGGAGTTGACAACTTTGGTGATGCAGAAATTCCAGAGGCCAGGAGGCCTTGGAGGACCCTAGAGCTTCTACTAGAAGTTGAAAGTTTCCAGTCTGTGACTAAGGTGAGCAAAGAGAAAATGAACACAGCACCTCTGCCGTTGGAGGCCTGCAGACCTCTCAGGTGCTGATCCCCAACACACCCGCCTGTGCACACGCGTACACACACACGCAGCCCTCTCTGGGACACTTGCCTTCTCTGATCTAGTCCCTGGGAAAAGGACTCACACCAGGCTTCTACTGCCCTGCCTCACACAGTCTGGGGAGGGGAGGCACTGGGTCCCTTTCAGATACTTAAGAGCTTCTAAACGTTTGTCATTCGCATCTGAGCATCTTTACTCCGCAGACAAAAGAATCAGAGCCCCTTTGGGAGAAAAGTCTGTCATCACACCTCTAAATCCTTCTCTACTGCTGCTGCTGCTAAGTCGCTTCAGTCGTGTCCGACTCTGTGCGACCCCATAGACGGCAGCCCACCTGGCTCCGCTGTCCCTGGGATTCTCCAGGCAAGAACACCGGAGTGGGGTGCCATTTCCTTCTCCAATGCAGGAAAGTGAAACATGAAAGTCAAGTCGCTCAGTTGTGTCCGACTCTTAGTGACCCCATGGACTGCAGCCTACCAGGCTCTTCCATCCATGGGATTTTCCAGGCAAGAGTACTGGAGTGGGGTGCCACTGCGTTCTCCGAAATCCTTCTCTACTCTGTGGCTTATGGTTATCTTTACACTCCCAGCCCCTAGAGGCTATGAGGATGCCAACAAATATATATCCAAGCTATATTCTATCTACAAGAAACTCACATCAAATATAATAATAGAAGTTGGCTGAAAGGAAAAGGAAAAAGACATATCAAGCAAATATTAATGAAAATGAAGCAGGAGTGGACAAATTAATATCAGATTTGAGTAAACTTCAGAGAGAGGTATTGATACAAGAGATACTGAGGAATATTACATAAAACAAATGGATCAGTCTTGATGTCAAGATGACACAGTAATTCTAAATGTGTATCAACCAAACATACCTCTATTATTTTTTGAAACCAAAGTTAACAGAACTGAAGGAAGAAATAGACAAATCCATAATTTGGAGACTCCAATACCCCTCTCTTGATACTTAACAGAACTAGAGGATGTCAGCAAGGATATCAAAGAACTTAACAATATCATCAATCAACAGAATCTAATTGAAATGTAAAGAACACTTCACCATCAACAGCAGAATGCTTCTCTTCAAGGGCCCCTGTAACATATGTGCCACAGAGAACCATATCTTAGGCCAGGAAACACCCTCAACAAATTGAAAATAATTGATATCATACAAAAATGTGTTTCCTGACCACTGGAATCAAGCTTTTCTTTTAAATAACAGAAAAATAAAAGAAAAATTTTCAACATTTGGAAAGTAAACAACATTCTTCCGATAATCTATGGGTCAAGGAGGAAATTTAAAGAAATTAAAAAGCAAACATTGAAATGAATGGAAACAAAAATAAACCATATCAAAATTTATGAGACACAACTAAAGCTTTGTTAAGAGGGAAATTTATAACACAAATGCTGACATTAGAAAAGGGGAAAAGACTTAAATGAGTAATATAAGCTCTCATCTTAAAATATTAATGGAAAAAAGCAAAATAAACCCAAAGCAAGTAGGAAAAAGGGAATAACAAAGAGTAGAAATCAGTGAAATTGAAAATAGGAAAAAATTAAAATAATGGAAAGAAAACTGGTTCCTTTAAAAATTCAGTCAAATCTATGGCAAGACTAACAGAAAAATTAAAGAAAAGACACAACACTAGGAATTAAACAGAGACATTACTATGGGTCTTGCAGACATCAAAAGAAAAATACTAAGAAAATACTACGAACCACCCTACAGACATAAGCTTGACAACCTGGATGAAATGCACGAATCACTTAAAAAGTATAAACTACCACAACGGAAAAAATATGAAACAAATAATTTGGAGAGCCCCATAATTATTAAGGGAAATAAATTTGTAAGTTTAAAGTTTCCCCTCCTCACCAAAATCTCCAGGCCCTGATGGTTTCACTAGAGAATTCTACCTAACATTTAGGGAAGAATTAACCCCAATCTGCACAATTTCTTCCAGACAATATAAGAAAAGCAAACACTCCCCAGTGCATCTTAGGAACCCAGTGTTACCATGACACCAAAACCAGATAAAATGGTGCACCACCCCGCCACCCATAAACACACACACACACACCACACACACACACACATCACACACCACATACACACACACACACACACACCACACACCATACACACACACCACATACACACACCACACACCACACACACACACACACCACACACCATACACACCACACACATCACACACACACACCACACACACACAACACACACACACCACACACACACACACACACACCACACACCACACACACCACACACACCCCCACACATACCACATACACACACCACACACCATACACACACACACACACACCACATACACACACCACATACACACACCACACACNACACACACCCCACACACACACCCCACACACACACCCCACACACACACCCCACACACCCCACCCCCCACACACACACAACTAGCTACAGACAAATAACCCTTGTTAATATAGAAACAAAGATAGCTAACAATATATCAGCAAACAGAATTAAGCAACACGTGAAAAGCACACACTGTGAGTAAGTGGGGCTCGTTCTGGGACGCAAGCCTGGCTCCGTATCTGAAAACCAGCTGACATGATCCAGAGTATTAACACACTATTGAAAAATCACATGATTAGGTCGATTGATGAAGCACAAGTTACAAAATTCAACATCTTATTCATGATAAAATCTCAGAAAACTAGGAACAGAGTGGAACTTCCTCAACTTCATGAAAAGAATCTACCCCAAACAAAAATGCACATAGCTAATATACTTAAGGGTGAAAAGATTGTATACCTTGCCCCGAAGATAAGGAACAAGAAAGGATACCCATTCCTACCACTGCTGTTCAACCAGAACAGAAATTCTGGCCACACAAAAAGGCAAGAAAAGGGAATAAAAAAGAAAAATATCAATAAGGAAAAACTGCCTGTTTTCATATGACGTGATCTGTCTGTGTAGGAAATCGTAAGGAATCCACCCCCAGAAAACTCCACCTAGAACTAGCAGATGAGCTGGAAGTTCACGGGATACAAAATAAACACACAAGAATCCAAGACCAGTGACAAAGATATGAACACCAACAATGCAAATGCAGTGCCATCTAGATCACGCAAAATGAATGAGATCCCCCAGTGTAAATTCAACAAAGGCATGCAGGACTTATATAAAGAAACTGCAAAATGCCCAATGCAAAAACTCAAAGGTCTAAGCAAATGGAGAGATGTATCATGTCCATGCATGCGAAAACTCAGTGTAGTGAAGATGCCGAGTCTCCCCAGGTTAGTACACAGGCTTAACCAGCTCCCATCAAAATCCCAGCAAGACTTTTTGTAGCTGTAGACAAGATTATTCTAAAATCTGTGTGAAAAGGCAAAGGACTAGAATAGCTAAAACAATTTTTAAAAAGAATAAAGTTGGAGGAATCAGTGTATCCAATTTAAAGACTTATCACATAGCCAAGAACGTGCAGAATTGGCAGACAGATGAACACAGAGATCAATGGCAGAGAACAGAAAGCCCCAAAATAGACTCACACAGATATGCCCAATTGATTCCAACAAGGGTGCAAAAGTAATTTAACGGAGGAAGGATGGCTTTTTCAGCAAACATTACTGGAACATCTCCACATCCATAGGTACCCCTCCCTGAAAACCTTGGATAAAATCTGATATCTTACAAAAAATTAGCACACAATAGATTGCCAGCTTAAATGTACAATGTTATAAAACTTTTAGGAGAAATTCATCTTTGGGATATTAGAACTAGACATATAATTCTTAGGCTTGTTGCCAAATGTATGATCCACAAAAGAAAAAAACTAATAAACTGGACTTCATCAAAACTAAAAACATTTCTTCAGTGAAACACCCTGTTAAGATCTTAAGATGAAAACATAAGCTCAGACTGGGAGAAAATATAAAGCCACATATCCAATAAAAGGTTAGTAAAGAATATATAAGCAGCTCTCAGAACTCAGTTAAAAAAAAAGTTCAAAACCCGAAACTTAAGCCCCAAACAATCCAATCAGAAAATGAGCAGAAGATGTGAAATGATATTTCCCAAAAGGTGAGACATAGAGGGAAAAGTAGCACATGAAAAAATATTTAACATCATTAGTCATCAGAGAAATGCAAATTACAGCCGCAATAAGATCACTGCACACCTATCAGAAGGCAATAATAAAAGTAAAAAATAATGACAATGAAGAGAAACTTTCCCATGCATCGCTGATGGGAAAGTAAAATGGTACAGTCACTCTAAAAAACACTTTAGTGGTTTCCTGTAAAACGAAGCATGCAAATATCATGTGACCTAGTAATTTCATTCCTGAACGTTTGAAACGAAAACTTATGATCACACAAAAACCTATGCATATATTCACAGTAGTTTTATTTGCAGTGCCAAAAAGTAGAGACAACTCAGATGTCCTTCAATGGGTGGGTGGTTCCGTCACTTATGTTGAAACATCCAAATTGTGGGATACAGAATGAACTATTCACACATACAATAACCGGGATGGATCTCTCCAGAGTATTATACTGAGTGAAAAAGCCAGTCTCAGAAAGTTACATGCTGCATGCTTCCATTTATATGACATTCTTGAAACAACATCGTAGAAATGAAGGGTGGGTTGGTGGTTGCTAGGAATTAAGGAGGGCCGGAGTTGGAGGGATAGTGGGTGCAGCTGTCAAGGGAACATCAGGGGTCCTTGTGGGGATGGAGATGTTCTCTGTCTTGACTGTATCAATGTCAGTGTCCTGGGTGAGATACTGAAAGATTCGCAAGATGTCACCATTCCCTGCCGTGTGGGGGGTGGGGGAGGCTGAACGGTACAAGCATGTTTATTTCATACAAGTGCATGCGCGTCTATAATTATCTCCGAAGAAGTTTAATTTAATTTTTTTTAAAAAGAAGTCAGTAGCCAAGAACTGCTCTTCCCTCTGGGTTCCAGCTACCCTTCCCACAAAGACAGATTTAAAGAGCTATCATACTTTCAGAATTTCAGAATTAGGGGAGGGGTGGTAAGTTGGGAAAGGCAGGAGATACAAAAACCAAACAAACAAACCAAAAACCTACAACCTCTCAGCTGCCTTGAAACTGAATATCAAGAAATGAAAGAGTAGAGGAGTCTGGAGTGTGTCCATCCAGGGCATGTGGCATCTGGGGAGCCTGGGGGAGGCAAAAGAGCTCCCCAGGGTCAGTAAGAGTCAGGGCTCCACACCGGGACGACAGCCTTTCAGTCTGAGGCCACAGGCCACTGTCACCGATTGCAAGAGCTGTGCCCATCCACGCAAGTCCATTTTCAGCTCACTGGATTTTTCAGGGTGGTTTTGGGCTTGGGAGAACATCCCCAGCATGCTTCCCTGAATCTAATAAGAGTGTCCTTGGTGATCGCCCTCTGTGCAGCAGGCCCGGGAACACAGCTTTGCGTCCCTCAGATGGGCTGCCATCTCCCCAGCCTGGCCTAAGGAGCCAGACTCAGAACCTCAGCGAGGGGCCGGTCAAGCCCAGACCTCTTGCCCTGGACCACAGGCCTCTCCCTGTCTGGCTGCTCTCAACCAGGAAAGCCTTCACGCTTCCACTGTGAGAGGGAGGGGTTGGCCCAAAGAAAGAAAACAGCATTCAGCCTCAAGAGCCAGGAGATATTTCTGGGGCAATTGAATCAGAGAGGCTGTTATTGCTAATGTGTAATTGGTTTTAAAATCAGCAGGCTTGCCTATCTCTGGATGACAATATTTAAAGAGCAAGACGCCCCATCCCGAGTGGGTCTTGTAAACCATGACCGAGGAGGCCCTCTGCAGACACAGCAACCTTCTGTCAGTTCCCTCCTTGGAAGCTGTGGCTCAGCTCTAATTGGCTGCTGGGAATAAATATTTACGGGACTGTGCAAACGGAGGCATCTGCTTCCCAAGTCTGTTCACAGGATCTCCACTGCACCCGGGCAGGCGAGCCAGCAGAGGGGCGGATGTCCTAGCTGGCGATCCTTTTCCTGCAAATTGACAAGCGCTGTAGTCTTCCAGACCCAGGGCTGGATGTCTAATTAAATTTCTAGACAGGATAACGGTGTTGGCTCCTCCTGGGTTCAGGAAGGCCATAGCTTCACTTTGGGTGGGGAGGGAGGTCCCGAGAGGACGCACACAGCCCTCCTGAGGCCCAAATCTCACCCCCGAGTGCCAGGCCCTGAAGATGTCAGGCTGGGGAGACAGATGTTCCCTGGTCGCTCCCAGCCCCACCACCCTCCACCTAACCTGTGGGAGACACAGCCTCCTCTGCTCGTGGGGGTGCAAGTCTCACCTCACAGGCTGTTATGAAGACTTGCAGCAACAAGGGACAGAAAGCGTCCAGGACAGGGCCCAGCAATGGGGGAAGCTCCACGTGTGGTGGCTGCTAGCGTCTGAATAAGTGGGTTCCAACCTGGACTGTACCCGAGGGTGCTTTAGCAAATGAATTCCTTAGCCTCACTCCAGTGCCACTGGAAAATCACCAGGACCCAAGAATCTGGTTTGGTTTTTCTGATTCTTTTTTTCTGAGCTCCCTAGATGACCCTCATATGGTCAACCCGCCCCAGCCACGCCGACCTCAGCCCACCCTGGTTTAGCCTCAAGTCTCAGGAGGTCCTCGTGAACTATGAGATGCAAGGGGTGAGGCCCCCAAATTCCCACAGGACTCCTAAGGGAGACCTTCCCTTTGGTTTTATCCTGTCTGCTCTTGTCCTGACGATTCTGTTTATTCTAGTCTCCCCAGCAAGATGGCAGATCCCAGGGGCAGAGACAGCCCCCGCAGGCCTTGCAGCCCTTAGACCCCCAGGAGGCCCCTCAATGTGGACTGTGTCCCACTGGCAGTTCCTGGACCTCTGTGAGCTCCACCCTCTCCATGTCCTGGCAGAGGGTCAGGCTGGGCAGCCTGGGAGCTTACAGAGGGGGCCAAGCTGGTGGGGGGATCAGGGACCATCCCTGGAAGGAGAGCGGGTTGATGCAATCAACAGCCCCGTGGGTCTCAGCTGCCCCCGTGGAAATTCAAGGGGGAGTTTTGTCTGAGCTCAGGCTTCCTGGTCTAGGCATCCACCAGGACAAGTGGAGCTCAGCTTGGCTGAGACTTTCTACTGCACAGTGCCAGCCTGGGTCCAGTGCCCATGGACGCTGGTCTCTGCCGGGGTCTCTGGAAGGGAGGTGGAGACCTTGGGACTTCAGCTGAGATACCCTGGAAAGCTCAACCCTTTTTCCAGTGTTAGTGGCGGTTCTCCCGAGAGCCAGAAAGACCCCCGGCCTCACCACAGCCAGCAGCTGCTCCTGGAACCAGGAGGGAGAGGGGCCTCGAAGAGGTTAGCGCCCTGGGAGCGCCCTTTGCGACGGTGGCCGCCCTCCCCAGCGCTCTGTCCCTGCTGCTCCAGAGCGCCTGGGTGGACCTGGCCTCCCCTGCTCTCCTCTCCTCCTTCCTGGACTCTCCACAGTGCTTGGCGGGCTCTCCCTTGCCCTGCTAGCCTTCTCTGAAAGTGTTCTGTTCACCTTTCGCCGCAACTGAAGGGTGCCCCTCTGAGGGCCCACTGCCTTGGACCCCCTCCTAGAGGACTGTCATCTTCCCTCACACTCAGCCCAGCACCAGACGGGCAGGCGGCGTCCCCGCCCAGCTCCTGGATGGCTCGCCCTGCCCTCCGGCTCTCTCTGTGGAGCTGCAGCCATAGGCTTTCCTCCTCCCCCCACGCACTGTCCTCCCTGTTGCTGTGCTCCTCTGGCCTCCTCACAACGCCCCACCACCGGGACCCGGCTCTAGCTCTTCCTCCCCATCACCACTCCGGTCATCCTTTCGGCAGCTTGAACATCCCTATGTGTGGCCCGGCTGGCCTCCTCCTCTCTTGGCCTTTGACCTCTCACCTTTGACAGTCCAACCTCAGCACCTACTCCTACCACATCTGGAGGCATATCACTACCAGGACCCAACCCCCTCTGGAGCATCAGCTCAAGCTCCCTACACCTTGTCCACTCTGACTCCTGCTTCACACACTGCTACCTCCCACTGCAGCACGTCTCACTGACATCTCCAAGACCCTTCGGCCCCGCTGCCTATTTCCACTCTCCACCACCCACCCCCATCTTTCACCTCCCTCCTGTGATGGGCTAAACTGTGTCCCCCCCAAAATCCCTAAGTTGAAGTCTAACCTCTGTCCCAGGGACTGTATTTGGAGATGGGGGTCTTTATATAAGTAATTAAAATGAGGTCACTGGGGTGGGACCTTAATCCAACATGACTGGTGTCCTTATAAGAAAAAGAGATGAGAACACAGACATCCTTGCACATAGAGGGAAGGTAAATGTAAAGATACAGGGAGGAGACAGCCATCCTGGTCCAGGAGAAAGGCATCAGAAGAAAGCCCTCTGTTGACACCTTGACCTTGGACTTCTAGGCTCTGAAAGTGGGAGAAGACGGCTGTTGTCTAAGCCCCACAAGGGTGTGGCAGGTTGTGGCAGCCGGAGTAGACTAACGCACCGGTACTCAGTCCAGATTCCAGCATTCAGCCACTCCCCTCCACACCCGCCTTCTCTCCCTCAGTTACGCTCACTGACCTTGGCTAGACGACGGGCTTCTGGTAGAGGAACCAGCAACCCACCTTCTCCTTGCCTGAACCTCAGCACCTCAACATTATGTGTGGGGGAGAGGGGGGATTGCAAAATAATGCTAAAGGGTATTGTTTCTTCTAAAGGGTATGGCCCTCAAATATGAGCTCAGTACACTCCATGAGTCTTAGCAAGTCTCCTGAGCAGGCTGTCTTTCTCACTTCCCATGAGGCCATGTCACACACCCTCTTCTGCCTCCAGAACCCCCCTCACCACGGCTCTGCTGGCCTGAGGCCGGGTTCCGTTTCCTTGTATCAGTCAAAGGGCTCTGATTCTCTGTGCTCCATCTCCTTTTGCCTTTGCAAGAATCCCACCCCTCCACCTGTCTCCTCTCTCCTCACTAACAATTTCACTTACTGGATTACTTCCACGCGCTTGCCTCTCCTACTGAAAACGCTTCCCTTGACCCCCATCCTCTTCCAAGCACTCCCGTTTTTCTGCTCCTTCTCGTACCAAAACGTCTGAAAAGAACCATCCACCCTTAAGTGCTTCTGCTCAGTGACTGTCTCATTAACAGTTTCTTCCTCCTGTGGGATGGCTTCCACCACCGTACACCTTCCCCCCTGTCTAGTACCTGGCCTGACTTTGGTGAAGGTCACGGCTGACTTAGGGTTGCCAAGCCCAGAGTCTCCTCTCTGTCCCATTCTCCCGAGAGTTCTCAGCAGCACCCGACACAGCTGGCGGCTCTCTCTTCCCTCTTTTTGTGACTCATCTGCTTTCGTCTTGACTTCAGAGGCTGCTCTTTCTCTGTCCGCTTTGCATCTTTTTCTGCCTGACCTCCAAGGCCCTATCTTCCGTTTCCAGATGATCTCATCAAGGTCCATGACTTTAAATATCACTTCTGTGCTGGTGGCTCTCAAATTTATATCTCTGTACCGACCTCTCCCTTGAGCTCCAACACATAGATCTAACTTGACGTCTCTCCTTAGATGGCTCGAGGCGTCACATCCCTGATACCCTGGGAGAGGACTTCTCCCTGCTGCATCGCTCCCCTCGGCTGGTTCTCATCTCAGTGAACGGCCCCACCACCTACTCAGAGGCTCACATCAAAAACCTAGGACTCCCCTGCGTCCACAAGTCTATTGTCCACATTTGGGTTTCTATGCTTGTCCTGCAAATAGGCTCATCAGTACCATTTTTCTAAGGGGAGGGGGGTACGAATTAAGAGAGTGCCACTGACGTACACAGACTCTGATGTGAGACAGACAGCGAGGGGGAGCTGCTGCACGGCACAGGGAGCTCAGCTCGCGCTCTGTGAAGGCCCAGAGGGCTGGGGTGGAGGGGGTGGGAGGCGGGCTCAGAGAGAGCAGACGTCACATACATAGAGCTGACTCACTTTTGTTGCGCAGCAGAAACTAACATAATATTGTAAATTATACTCCAGTAAAAGAAATACATTTCTAATAAACTTATTTTTTTAAAAAGCCCATTCCTCTTTTCCTTATTGTTGCTTCTACTTGAAACTTCTCTAGACCCCACCCATGTCTTTCCATCTTTCCATCTTCACTCTCAACTCTTGCCCAAGCTGCCTTAATCTTTCATTTTGACACTCAAATCGTTTCCTAAGTGGTTTCCCCATTTTCCTTCCGTGGGAAGGGGCGCTCCAAAGAGGCGAGCTCAGTGAAGGATCAGGTTCCCGCTGCAGATGACACAGTCGGTGCTAACGGGATTAATTAGATTTCCAGAGCAAAGCCCTGTGTGCCCTCCTCTCCTTTCTGCCATGCCTCCTTTAGAAACAGCACTTCCATTCAGAAAGCCAGATCAAGTGCCATTAACAAATTAATTCCGATTAGCGCACCCAGGCACTCAGACCCCAAGGCAATCCTGGTCAGTCGTGCGGGGTGATGGCTTGGGCCTGGCCTGCTAATAAAGTGGGAAGCCTCCTGGAAGCAGAGGCAATTCTTCTGATGCCTGTCTCTTCCCTGGAGGGGAGAAGAGTAGATTTGATTATACCATGGTCTCCTGAGGGAATTAACTCACTTTCAAAGTATAAGTTATTAATTCTCCCACGTGGCCATTAGACTGGTCAGAACAGGGTCACCTCTGGCATCTACCTGAGATCCACACAGCCTCCAATTTAAGACCAAGCACTTGAAGTACCCAAGAACTGAATGAAAGAAAATTAAGTGAAGTGGGAAATAAGTCTGGGGCCCAGTATCCTTACTGTCCTGCATTCCTTTATTTAACAAGCATGACTGGGGATTAACTGTGTTTGGGACAGCAGATTCAGAAGTTAAGCCAGGTAAGGCCCCTGTCCTCCTGGGTTTTACAGACTTGGGCGGCAGTGTGGGGAAGGGACAGATAATCCGCATGAATCTAACAGACAAAAAGCTGACTTCAGAGAGTAAGAAATGCAACCAAGATGAAAAACAGGACAAGGGGCAGTGTGTGCTGGGGGAGGTGGGGGATACTCCAGGAGAGTCTGGGGTGGACACCTAAGCTGAGCTTGGAACAGTACCAGGAGCCAGCCAGCCCTGGAAGAAGAGCTTTCTAGGGAGAAGGACGTGCCTGCTGCCGGACAGTCAAGCCCCTCACCTTCTCACTCTCCTGGTGCGTCCAGCACAGCCATCTTTGCCGGCCAGACTGCCCTCCTCACGGTACTGAGCAGCTCAGACATGGCCCTGCTGGGCGGTTTATGTTGCCTGCAGCTGGTCTGCCTGCCTGGACACTGTCCCTCCCTCCTGCCCCTCTCACTCATGTCACAGGGTTTTGTTCAATTCCCACCTCTTCCCTCAAAGCCTTTCAAAAGCCTCCCAATTAGAAGGGCTCCCTCCCCTCTCTGAAGTCCTGGAGCGTTTATTTGGTTGCTACTGGCTCTGCTGCCTCACATGGGGAGATACTGCGTTACTATGTACTTGAATCCATCCCCGATTCCTATCGAGGGGGCTGCTCAAGGCCAAGGGCTCCTTCCTTTTTGTCCCTTACACACCCCAGGCCTAGCCAGGTCCTCAGCTTACAGACACTCAAGAACTCTGAATGGTCACCTGGCTGGAACGAAAGCCCAAGGGGCAGATAAAGGCTCAAAGAAGTCCCACCCTTCATCTGGGAATGTAGGCAAGAAAGCAAGACTCTCTACTCAGTTTCTGAGAATAGGGCTCGCTTTGGGTTTGAAAAGTAGTTTCCAGAAGGACAATTTGAAAAATGTAAGGCTGTTGCTGGATTTCTTATGCGAAAGCTTAGAAACTTTCTTAACAGCAGCAGCCAGAAGGACAAGATCAGCTTGAAGATGAAGAATTTTGGGACCAAGAAATCACGTGAAGGAGGCAGCCAACCACCCTTCCAGAGGTGGGCCCATCCCAAACCCCTACCGGACAGCCCTCCCAGCAACTCAGATCCCGGAAATGAGCACCTTCCTTGCCCACCAGTAAAACCCTGCTTCACTGCAGCTGGCCTTCCTTCAACTCAAAACCTTACCCCCTACCACGCTCCCAGACATCCTCAGATTCTGGGGCTACTCAGCCTCACCCAGAAAGTCAGCATGCCGTCAGATGAATTACAAGGGTACAAAAGGTGCCTTCAGCTGACCGCAGGCCAACTGCAGGATATGCCACTGGGTCCTGGGCTGGAAGGAGGCCTGAGCTTCCCATGCTATGGCAAATGGGGATGAGGCACACCCCTGGAGGGAGGGAGGCCAACGGGCATGAGGATGAGATGAGCATGGAGATGGGCTGGGCGCTGCTGCTGACCTTTCATGAGGACCGTCCTGGCCTCAGTCCACTCGCTCCTCCCGTCTGACGTCAGCAGGCCGATTGGAGGCAAGCGTTCATCCTCGTTGGAAGCCATTCTGACTATCTTTCTCAACTGAGTGAACAGATCCCCCTCACTGAGACGGCGGAAATTAATCACAACATCCAAGACAAAGAACTGTGGGGGAAACAGGTCAAAGACGTCACTCAGGGCGGCCCACCCTAGACGTCAGGCCTTCCCTGAGCCTCCACATGGGAGCAGGACGGGGGGACACTCGCCCCTGGTTCCCAAGGTGCTTGATGGTTCAGAAGAGCCACAGTGCTGGGACCAGCCCAACACTGTCAACCGTGCTGGACTCCGAGCTCTCCCAGATCAAAGGAGGCCAGATTAAACTTAACTAAAGAAAGTTTTTTTTTTTTCTGTAGTTCCTATTTGACATAAAACCATTATGTTTGTGGGAAACGGAGTGGAAATTGATACATCTGCTTGCTGTTGGAGGGCTGTGTCAATCTAAACTGAAAACGTGCGTGCCCTGTGATCCAGTAACTTCTCCTATAAATGCATACTTTAGTCTAAGGCTTAGAGAAACATACACTTGTGCTCTGGGAGACATATAAAGGAATGTGCATCTCAACCGTGTTTGCAATAGAAAATTGGTAGAGAGAGCCCAGATGTTCTGCAGTAAGGGAATGGTTAAGTAAAACGTGGAGCACCTGTCCAATGCATGTCTGTCCAGCAGCTAAAAGGGATGAGGTAGCTCCAGAGACAGCTACAGGATAGATTTCTCACACGCTGGTGAGCGGAGGAAACACGGCAGCAAATAACATGCAGAGAAAGATTAAAATGGAAGAACACCACACAAAATGCTCCACGCACGCACGTGTGCCCATACCCGTGCACTCGCGTGACCTCTGTAGGCGAGGCCTGTGAACTCGCGCTCAGTAATTTCGCAGCTAGAGCCTCAGCATTGTAAAGGGTTCTATTCACAGTCCCAGGTCAAGATCCCTTCTCTGCTGACTGACGTGTGCCTGGCCCCACACCCTGAGCAGCATACAGGTGGTTTGGCCCAGAGCGGGAGTTTTGAGAGCACTTCTGGCAGGGATGGATACTATGGTGTGTGTGTGTGTGTGTGTGTGTGTGTGTGTGGCAGGGCAGGGGCGCTGGGATATTCTGGGTTTGACGTTTGAATGAAGGTGGAGAAAGCTTCTGTCCTGTGGCCAGCCAGGTGTCAGGTGGGTCTCCAACCTGGGAACAGCCACCTTTTGATGGCAAAGTTAGGGCTCCCAGTTTAGACTGAAATGTCAAATGAGCCTAAGAAGAAAACACTACAGAAAAAAATTCCAGGGGAGCCCCTGGCTGGGCGTCAAAGTTGGGTTTTAATGAAAACAAACAGCTTTCCATCAGATGAAATATTCACGTGGAGCCTCCGTATATGAAATACACTGTTTAGCGTCCCCTGGGTCTGCACAGGCTCTTCTGCGTTCCCTGGAGCCCAGTCTAAGGACCTGAGCTGCAGAGGACAGAGCGTGGGCTTGTGGCATTCGCAGACGGAGGAGTCCTTCCCACCCCTGGACAGGGGTGTCCTCATGTGTCAAATGGAGATTCAAGGCCTCCTCTGCAAGCTCATCCTAAGATCAGATGGGATGAGTATAGATACCAGGCCCGCCTGGACGCGGATGCCCAGACAGTCAGTCTCTAAGCTGTCCATCTGTGTGTGGTCTCCAGGAAGGCCACGACCTGGGTGACTGCAGGGGGAAGGGTAAAGACATGCTGGGTCTCATTAACAACCCTCGGTCCATCCAGGCAGTTCACTGGACCTGACTTGGCTGGACAGGACAGAAACAGGGACCTACCGAAGGCATCCCGACTGACGACGCTCCTCCTCCTTAAAATCCAACCAGTGGAGAGAAATGGGACTGCCAGAAATCAAGAGACCCCATTTCGGGGCCACCCTGCCCCAGCTCACCGTGTGACTCTGGGAGGGGGCTGAACACCCCGGAGAAGGAGGGAGGGATGAACACTCGTGCACCCCTCCCCAGGCCCGGGAGGCTGCAGGAGCAAGGGGCCACTCACCTGGTTGCAGCAGGCCACAATGACGTGCTCCGGCTCGGGCATGACACTGCTCTTCTGGGCCACCAGCGTGTCCTGGGTGTGGCCGGGGAGCCGGTAGGAGGAGAAGAGCCCATAGTATTGCTTCATACAGAGCGGCTGCCCTGACAGCTGGCCCTTGGCACAGTCGGTGGGGATGGAGCGGCTGGAGGGGGAGGGAGGGAAGAGAGGCTGGGAATCAAAACTGGTTCTGCTCTTACTTGACGCCAGAACTGCACGATGCTGGCCATTCTGGAGCTAGACTCCTGTTCTCCAAAGTCGCGGAGCACCCCAGGGAGCCCCTCGTGTTCTCCGGCTTCCACTGGTCTCCCTCACTCCAGCCTCACGCACACGTGCAGGTAGAGGTCTGGCCACTCCGGGCCTTTGCTACTCCTGCTGCTTGGCACGCCTTCACCCTCAGCCCTGCACTCAACTGATCTGTTTAGAAAACT
>SJXQ01010868.1:4732-45889 GCA_006408695.1 Aepyceros melampus | reverse complement strand
GAAGAATTGATGCTTTTGAACTGTGGTGTTGGAGAAGACTCTTGAGAGTCCCTTGGACTGCAAGGAGATCCAACCAGTCCATTCTGAGGGAGATCAACCCTGGGATTTCTTTGGAAGGAATGATGCTAAAACTGAAGCTCCAGTACTTTGGCCACCTCATGCGAAGAGTTGACTCATTGGAAAAGACCCTGATGCTGGGAGGGATTGGGGGCAGGAGGAGAAGGGGACGACCGAGGATGAGATGGCTGGATGGCATCATGGACTCAATGGACGTGAGTCTGAGTGAACTCCGGGAGTTGGTGATGGACAGGGAGGCCTGGCGTACTGCGATTCATGGGGTCGCAAAGAGTCGGACACGACTGCGCAACTGAACTGAACTGAACTGCCGAGCTTTTGAAGAAAGGGAAATACGTAGGAAATTGACACAGGCTGTAGTTAAGTGACGTGCTGCCCTAGCGACCACAGTTCCCAGCAGCCCTCGCGCAGCCAGACACCTTCGCGGATTGGCCGCCTCCCTAGGAAACGTGTGGTGGGGGAAGGGGATAGGCGCGAGGTACTGTGGGTAGGAGACGGCCGTCGGCGGAGGCGCCATTTTGTGAAGCGGCCGTACCCTGTTGGAATTCCTTGGCATAAACTGCTACTGCTGCTACTTCCGTCCTTCCTGGGGGTAAGTGCGGCGGCCGCCCGTAATGACTGGCGGTTCTTTCTGCTGTGGCAGGCCCTTTAGAACCTCCCTGTCAGCCCCAAGCTGCGGCCGTTCAGCCCCAGCGGGATCTCGAAGGGCTACCTGAGGCGTTGGAGGGCCGCGCCCCTTCTCGCCACCAGCGCTGTCAGCTTTCAGAGCGCGTTCTCCCGGCCAGCCCGAGGCCCTCTTCTCTTGGAGCTGTGAGTGTGCCCCTCCCGGGACGTGACTCCAACGCCCAGGCCAAGTTGAGCAAGGAGTCGTCGTCTGTCCCTCAGATACTTCTCAGGGGCGCCCTGACAGTTTCTAGCCGCCATAGCTCCGCAGGTTCGCCTGAATCAACTCTCTCCGGAAAGTGTTCGGTGAAGGGTGATCTGGGGCTGGGAACCTCTTGGGGTCGGGAAGCGCAAGTGCAAGCAGGAAGAAAAAGCTGGACGCCTGAGTCGGTCGCGCAGTCTGTGGCGCCGCCATCTCACCCGCGACTCCCCACGGAGGTGGGTCTGGGCAGTGCCCGGGCGTTGAGGGGCTGCAGCAGGGATTGTGCCCAGGCCCTTGTTCCTCCCTGATGGTTCTGTTCCCTGTATTAATTCACATGTTCGTTGAGCGCCTGCCTAGAACAGGCGCCAGGGACGGCTGTAATTAGTTTCTCAGACCTCGCAAGCATCGTCAGTGCGCAGCGGGGCCTGGCTCCCTGAGGAACGTGTGGTGATTATTGTTACCTGGGAAATAAGTCGTACGGAGGTTTACTCTTGCTTGATATACCTTTGGATCTGCCGTTGCGTTTTAAACGGAGTCGATTTTCAGTTAGCCCAGCATCGGCTTTCTGAAAGGTTTTAAATTTTTCATGAGTAATTCTTGAATTTTGTTTTGCTCCTTGAATTAATAAAGACACTTTGGTTAATGTTTTAAGGCTCAACTACCCCATTGGAGTTGCTTTGATTCAGAACACAGGGAGCTGATTGCAGCTGTGCCCTTTTTGCTTTGTAATCCTACAGTGGGAGCAGGGAAGGCATCTTCTGCTTGCATCCTTTTATGGGTTTGTGTTTGAATATGGAATCTAGTATTTTTAACTCTGCTCGCCTTCCTGCTATGCTTATTGTTAACAAAACCATCGTTTGATTTTAATGTTGACAGTCGGTCCCCACCCCTCAACCTTAGATCACCACTGTTAATGGTTTGAAGAAATTCCAGTCTCAGTCGTGTCCCAGCTATGAAACAGGACTTAGGTGATCTCCCAGATTTGCAGCAACGGATCTCTCTTGTCTCCTAGAAAAAAGCAAATTTGAACCTTTTGGAGCAGTGTCCTAGATCTTCAGTAGAACAATGGGTTCAGACAAACGGTAAGTTATTACTGTACATGCCTTTGATCTCAACATTTAATGAGGACTGAGCTATTTGTTGAAAATTGTTTACCATACTAATATTTGAGTCTGTGTTTTGTGTCATGCATTCTGTGAGCACTTTCATGATACTTGCTCGCATAAGCACATGGTTTAATGAGATAATGAAAATACTGTGTGAACTGTCCTGTGGTAAAAGAAGTTGAGGGGGCTGTCAAAACACTTAGGAACCTGTGTTTTCTTGGAAATAGCCAGGAAAGCTTCCTGGAGAAAGTGTTCTTTTAAGGTGAAGCCTGAAGGGTAAGAAAGAATTAAGCAAAGAAGGGTTTGGTGGAGTAGGAGATCATGAAGGTTCCTGGTGTGGATAACAGCCTCTGGCAGAAGGTAGGAAATTGTCCTGTCGCTTTGCACAGTACCTGGCTGTAGAAAGCAGTCAGTGAAGGCCAGTTCTCATTATTATCCCCTCCATGACAAGATGATCCAGATTATAGAGCTGAGAAGCTTTGGACCATGAATTATATTAAAAAAGAAGAAAGAAAAACTGCTGAAGAATTAACAGAGAATTAAGATGAGAGCATTTGGCTCCTGTGTCATCTGTGGAGTCTCCCACTCAAACCATTTGATTTAAACACACAACTTCTGCTTATTCAGCCAGCTGCCTCCTTAATATTGAAACCAGTCCCAGTGATAGATCAAACTAATGGCCCACTGGGACTCAGGAAATGTTCATGTTACATGATGTCATTGTTTGGTTCCAAATAAACATTTACCGTTTTAGGGTCTCTCATTCACATACTTTACATTGTGAAATTGCCCTGGACTATTTGTTATCATTCACTTCTTTTTATTAAATTTGTATACTCTGAATGATGCCCTAAAAGGCCTTCCTTTTATTTTGTCCTTACACAGAGTTTTATGAATCTGGTAAACAATTTATCAAAGAACTGTTTATAAAGAGACACAGATGTATAGAACAGTCTTTTGGACTCTGTGGGAGAAGGTGAGGGTGGGATGATTTGAGAGAACAGCACTGAAACGTGTTTATTATCATATGTGAAACAGATCGCCAGTCCAGGTTCGATGCATGAGACAGGGTGCTCAGGGCTGGTGCACTGGGATGATCCTGAGGGATGGGATGGGGAGGGAGGTGGGAGGGGGGTTCAGGATGGGGAACACATGTACACATGGCTGATTTCATGTCAATGTATTACAAAACCAATATAATATTGTAAAGTAATTAGCCTCCAGTTAAAATAAATCAATTAATTTTTTAGAAAGAACTTTTTCTATCTGTGGTCCAATGAGTTTAAGCCTTTTGTTATTAGAATGTATAGAACAGTCTTTTGGACTCTGTGGGAGAAGGTGAGGGTGGGATGATTTGAGAGAACAGCACTGAAACGTGTTTATTATCATATGTGAAACAGATCGCCAGTCCAGGTTCGATGCATGAGACAGGGTGCTCAGGGCTGGTGCACTGGGATGATCCTGAGGGATGGGATGGGGAGGGAGGTGGGAGGGGGGTTCAGGATGGGGAACACATGTACACATGGCTGATTTCATGTCAATGTATTACAAAACCAATATAATATTGTAAAGTAATTAGCTCCAGTTAAAATAAATCAATTAATTTTTTAGAAAGAACTTTTTCTATCTGTGGTCCAATGAGTTTAAGCCTTTTGTTATTAGATTTTCCTGTAAAGCCCAGTGCTGCCCAGTAATCAAAAATAAATCAGATGTTATAGGAAATAATATTCTCTGATGATGCTATTTATTATAACAATTGAACTTGGTTAATTGCCTAACAGGGAAAAAAAGAAAAACTAACTCATCCAGTTCAGTGGTCCATTTCTCAGTAGTGAGAATACCCTTCAGAGTGGATGAGTCAGGATATGTTTTCTTTTGAAACTGAATGAAATGAGAATACATTTGACCCTTAAACAACACAGATTTGAATTGTGCAGGTCCACTTACAGGCAGATTTTATTCAATAAATACAGTACTACATGATCTGTGGTTGGTTGAATCTGTAGATGCAGGACTGGGTATATCAGAGGGCTTACTGTGCAACTTCAGCAGCCATGGATTTTGGTATCTGCAGCAGGTCCTGGAAACAATCCCTGACAGGAACAACTGTAATTGCATTCTTCCTATTTAAATTGATCAGTAAGATCTGAAATCAGGGATGAAAGGAGTGATGTGTAGATCACAGGCTTGGGGAAATGCAGGATAAACATGGACAGACAACCTGTCTCAATTTTAATTGTCTCAATTGTAAGTTGTTATTTGGTGATAAATTTTAAGGGATGCATTGAACTATTTGGATACCTTATAAACCAAAATGTGGATTGAAATTTTTTTCAACTATGTTTTCTAAAATGACAAAATGTGATTTACTTAAGAATAAAGGAAAATTTTCTTCCCTGGCAGAGTGAGTAGAACGGAGCGCAGTGGAAGATATGGTTCCATCATAGACAGGGATGACCGTGATGAGCGTGAATCCAGAAGCAGGCGGAGGGACTCAGATTACAAAAGATCTAGTGATGATCGGAGGGGTGATCGATATGACGACTACCGAGACTATGATAGTCCAGAGGTGAGTGACCAGCAACTATTTATGGAGTTGTTGAATTATGAAATAAGTATACCAAGTGTGAGAATCTCTCAGGAGGAGTGTTCTAGTCAAACACTTCAGTATTCTGAAATCTGTTTAGTCAGCTATAACTCTCAAAGACAGATGGAGACTTGTAGTCAGAATTCTTGGCCAGGGTTTACATAGGGCTCACCAGGCACTCTTTTGAGCACATGGCTAAGATGAACTCATTCAAATCTCACTACAACCATATAATGTAGTCACTCTACCCATTTTAAAGATGAGGCAATTGGGGCATAATTATATACCATCCCTTGGCCTCAGATAGTTTCTGAAAGTTGTAGTTTAATATTGTGTAGCTTTTTTTCATATTTCTTTCCATATGCATCAACTTTGTTTAGAAGTAATATTGTGCTACCCATATAATTTGGCACTTTTTTTCTTTTTTATGCATGCATATCTTATTTTAACAAGTAATACTGTTTGTGTGTTGATATACTGTTCGGTGAGTTGTTAAACCATTCTTCTTGAAATTAAATGATTGTTGCCAGGTTTGGGGGTTTTTGTTTTTTGCTATTTTAGAAGACACTATGGTGAACATCATCATGGAGTTAGTATATTATCTCTGTTCCTAAAGATGAATTATTAGGAGTGGAGGGAGTGGATCAAAGGGTATAAAAAGCCCAGTGTGATTTGAATTACAATTTTGTTCATTGTAAATCAGAGAGAACGTGAAAGAAGGAACAGTGACCGATCCGAAGATGGCTACCATTCTGATGGTGACTATGGTGAACATGACTATAGGCATGACATCAGTGACGAGAGGGAGAGCAAGACCATCATGCTTCGCGGCCTTCCCATCACCATCACGGAGAGCGATGTAAGGGGGACCAACTGTTCTAATGAGCCATCAGTAGGCCCAACAGACTCTGAGCTTCTACTGTTATTTTCTTGTGTTCTTTTTAGCTCAAACTAATATCTAGTGAAGTACCTTTCTGTAATTAGGGTGAAGTTCTCTCAACTTAGCTCATAGATAATCTTTGTATTTAGACTTTGAGCTCAATATATAGTTTTCAGAACTACAGGGAACAGTTTTTATTCTTTCAATAACAACTCCTAGAAGTTAGTCAGTACATTTTTGTTGAATTGGTCACTTATTCACTGAGATTATATCCATAAGAACATTTGAATGATTCAGCATCCTTTGATTTGTTGGAAATTGTATTATCCATTTAAAACCTCTGGAAAGCCTTTTGACAAGCCTGGTTTCCCCCTTCTCAGACTGGCCAACTATGGCTTTGGTATACTGGGCACTGCCTGGTTTCCATTGGTATCTCTGGCCTTCACCCCTTCCAGCCCCATCCACCACTTGGCTTCTGCTGCAGGTGACTTTGAACATGTTCATTGTTCTACCAATATGCCCCCCTGCCCCCCTCCCTTTTTTTTGCCGTGCTATGTGGGCATTTGGGATCTTAGTTCCCCAACTAGGGATGGAACCTATGCCCCCTGGGTTGGAAGCACAGAGTCTTAACTTGTCTGGTTGTGGACGTGGGCTTAGCTGCTTTGCAGCATATGGGATCTTAGTTCCCAGGCCAGGGATCAAACCCACGTCCCCTGAATTGGAAGGTGAATTCTTAACCATTGGACCACCGGGGACATCCCCAGGCAGAATTTCTTATGTGTATCCCCAACCCTTGAACTTAGGAGGCTGCCTAGCCAATGTCTGTAAAATGAATGTGATGTTTTGAAATATATTTTATAAACCATATAAATCATAGCATTATGCCAGTATCTATTGTCTTGGGGTATTCAAAGTAATAGTTGACTATGAATTTTAGAGCTGTATTGAGTTCACACAGCCTTGGTCTTCTAAAACGCTGGAAGTGACAAAATGTGAGATGGGATGTTTGAGTTAATAGTGGGTATTTATTTGTGTTCCAAAACACACTTGTTCCACTGTGTACTGTTACACTGCAGAACCACGGATCCTGCCTCATAAACGCTGAAGGATGATAGCTAAAGTCAACAGATAATGAAGGCAATGCAGAGCAGAAAGGGATAAATGTTGGAAGAGATCTTTTGAAAGTAGTTCTGTGGAGTAGTAACTCGATGCTTCTTAAGGGAGCTTTGTTACTGGTGGACGGTAAGGAAGAGCTCCAGGGAGTTGTTAGTTGAGTTCATTCTTGAGGGATAGAAAATGTTTTGATCTGGTGGAGAACTGAGGATAAGGTGTGGACTGGCCCTAACTAGCTTGATTTGACTGAAATCAAAGATGTTTGGCAGGAGAAAAGCGTATTTGGGGGCCACTGCTGGAATCTTTGAAAGCCCAGCTAAGTATAAAAAAAGCTGCTGAAGTTTTTGCCTGGTAACAAAAGCTGTGCAGGTTTGAATGGTAGAGTCAGGGAGTGGTAGGGGCTAGAAGGAAGGCAGAGCTGAGCTCAGGTAGCAGTAGCTATGGGCATGTCGAATAGGGGATAGAAGAAATCCTCCAGGAGTCAGTTAAGGAAAGTTTACTTGTTGATCGTGTTGTTCCCTTGAGTCTGTTAAGCCTGTGGCCCTTGAAGCCTGCAAAAGTGGGTGGCAATGGGGAGAGCAATGCCCTAGCTGACCCTAGGGGCCCTACCTTCTGGTAATGAAACAAGATTGTAATTCTTGTTTATTTCAGGCTTCTCAGGGAACTAAAAGTGCTTACCATAAGAAGGCAGGTTTTTCCAAGTAGACTTTCTGAGATTCCCCAAATTTGTGCAATATTTGTGGGAAATTGGCTTATTGGGCTCTTTGGTGGTGGCTTAGTTGCTAAGTTATGTCTGACTCTTACCATCCCATGGAGGCTCCCAGGCTCCTCTGTCCATGGGATTCTCCAGGCGAGAATACTGGTGTGGGTTGCCATTTCCTTCTCCAGAGGATCTTCCTGACCCAGGAATTGAACCTGGGTCTCCTGCATTGCAGGCAGATTCTTTACCAACTGAGCTATGAGGGAAGCCTCCTTATATTGGGACCTTTAAAAACATTTTGAAATTACAGTGTTCTCTTGAATGAACTTCAGTTTATCACTTTCATCATCATTTGTCCTTTGTAATCCCCTCACTGACATATGAACTCTAGAGTAACTATGTTTAGTTAATTTTGTTACTATGTGTGTTACTGTATCACTATATCCATAGTTTGTCTTTAGTTACTCTGGTAACTAAGTTTTTGGTAACTATATTGCCAAGCATGAACTTGAGTCAGCTGATTGTGTCTGGCTTGATGTAACACTTCTACATACTCCCTATTTGTGGTAGTCTCCAAAGCCACTAGGAGTATTGACTCATGCTCTTAGGGGAGATAAAAGCTTAGATTCCTGTAAGCCTCTGGTCACAAAATTTTCATTAACAGATCAGTATATAGCCTTATTTCGTGTATATTTCTGTTTGCTACTAAGCTGCTGAGTCACTTCAGTCGTGTCCAACTCTGTGCGACCCCATAGACAGCAGCCCACCAGGCTCCCCTGTCCCTGGGATTCTCCAGGCAAGGACACTGGAGTGGGTTGCCATTTCCTTCTTGAATGCATGGAAGTGAAAAGTGAAAGTGAAGTTGCTCAGTCGTGTCTGACTCTTGGTGACCCCATGGACTGCAGCCTACCAGGCTTCTCCGTCCATGGGATTTTCCAGGCAAGAGTACTGGAATGGGGTGCCATTGCCTTCTCCAATATTTCTGTTTAAATGTGCCTTATTTAACATATACTTTGATTCATTAGCTTTGAACTCACAGCCAACAGCACTGTAACTCCTGTCTGAAGGAAGCTTTTCTAACATATCTTCTCCGTGAAGTACCTCACAGCCTTTCTTCTTGCATTAGGAACACTAGACAGCACTTCAGCACTACACCTGGAGAGCCATTTTAAACAGTGAAATCGCCCACAAAAAGTACAAAAATGTGAAATACCTGCCACTAAATAGACTAGGAGAAGGACATCTGTTTTCAATATGAAAGCTGCTACAAAGCATAGCATACTGTGCCAGGAACATGTGCATTAGGCAACTCAAATTTTTTACTATTCTGCACATGTTTGCAAATGACCTTGAAAACACAAGTAGTATTCATTTGGAGTATAATGAATTTTAATTAGTAGGCAAATCTACCCAAATAATGAGGACTGATTTTATATAATCCTGCAACCTTTACACGTAATAATGAAATGGGGAAGCCACTAAGAGTCTCTCACAAATTTGTCCCTGGTGTTTTTCCTGAGAGTATTGCTGCCTGGTATGATTGTTGGAGAGACTGATGTCTTTTTTAATGTATTTTGCCTTTTGTAGTGAAGGTTTGATTTGAAATTGGTAATAAGTTTAGCAGCCAAAAGTCTTTCTTAAGGCCCAATTCATGTTCACTTTGATTTACCAGGAGCCTAAGAATATTACAAGGCTTTTTTAATATAAATGTAAGGAAACTATTTCTTTAAGACATCGCGCAAAAAAGGTTTATCTTAAGGGAGTTCCTTGTTTTGGAGCTATTGATTTCTTAGTCTCCTTCAGAGACTCTACTTCAGAATATGACATATCATCTGCCTCTTTTAAATCTTTTTCTTTTCTCTCTGGTCCTTCAGAATAAGGGACAAGATTAACCTGAGGGGGCGGGTGGAGGCTTGAGGGTCAGCACACCACAAGCAAGGCTGTGTCTCACAACATAAAGTAGCTATACTTGAGGAAATCCCCCATCAGCAGGTAAAGAAGTCTTTCAGAGCTATTATAGTACATCAGTTTCTATGAGAAGCATCCCTTCTTTTGTTCTATTTTTAGACTAATTGCATTTTGATGATAGAAGTTTAAAAGCTTGGCCAATTAAGCTTAAGTAATATAAGCTTAAGTTGATGTAATCCCTAGTCTTTGAACTCTCTTTAGTGTGGAATGGTTTGTGCCTAAAGCTTTAACAGTAAATGTGTAAAACCCTGTGCAGATTCGAGAAATGATGGAATCCTTTGAAGGCCCTCAGCCTGCGGACGTGAGGCTGATGAAAAGGAAAACAGGTGAGAGCTTGCTTAGTTCCTGCTGTTCTGGTTCTCTTCCCCATTCCCACCTCAGTCCCTAAAGAACATCCTGATATTCCCCAGTCTTCAAGCACATGAATTCAGAATGAAAGGTTTGCCATGGCTAAGGAATGTGATCTTTGAAAACGATGTTAGAAAGCACCTGAGGACCTTTTTAAAAACTTTGTTTTTAGGGGCTTTTTTTTCCCTTCGGTAAGTAGTGATGTATAAACTCCTTGTTTGACTGTTTGTAATCGGTTGCATGGTTACTTTTTAAGCGTGGAATCAAATCGAATGGCATTTAGTT
This sequence comes from Aepyceros melampus, assembly GCA_006408695.1. Lineage (NCBI taxonomy): Eukaryota > Metazoa > Chordata > Mammalia > Artiodactyla > Bovidae > Aepyceros > Aepyceros melampus. The sequence continues at coordinate 35,962 of SJXQ01010868.1, read as the reverse complement.
CAGGCGGCTTGGTTCCTTGCCATGGCAAAGTATCAAGAAGATCCCCAAGTCAAGTCACATTTGTAAAGCTGCTTCCCAATTGGCTTTGTCACGCAGTGTTGAAGCAGTGGGAGAGAGATTCACCTGTTATAAAGGAACTGACTAACACGAGTATCCCGTCTATATCTGAATGCTGTCTCTAGGTGTAAGCCGTGGTTTCGCCTTCGTGGAGTTTTATCACTTGCAAGATGCTACCAGCTGGATGGAAGCCAATCAGGTTGCTTCACTCACCAAGTCTAGATATTCATGAAAATGGAACAAGTCTGTACAATTAAAAAAAAAGGTTGAAGGAGTGGTTTGTTCCAAAGGAGTGACTATAAAAAAAAAAAGGCTTTGTATATATTAAAATTGATGTTACTGGAATAAATACAGTACCACACATTACACTGCAGAATTTGCTCTGCCTTTAAACATGGCTACCTGACATGGCCTTGTTAACCACTGAATATTTGTCTGGTGGTTATCAGTACATCTTGAATATTCCCCCTTTCCTCCCCTGATTATATTTCTGTTTATTATATCCTTTGAGAGTCATCTTAGATTATCCAACTCTCAATTTGACAATGAAGAGAATATAATTGAAGTCTGCTGTAGGAATTTTGTAAGTAATTATTTCAACTCGGAGACCTCAAGCCTCCTAGAGGCCTAACTGCTCATATGGGTCTTCAAGAACTATTTAAGGATCTAGTAGAATTTATGAACAGTAAGTCTGATGAGATTAGCTTAAGAGCTGGTGTCCTGCTGCTGTCTAATCTAGTTAGAGTGGCATTAACATCCTAATCTCCCTGAGAATGCCTCTTACAGTCTGTTCAAGCAAATCTTTGATGATTTCTTTGATGTGGCATTAACTGAACCGTTCTACAGTTCATCAAGATAATGTTCAGTGCTTGGCACATAAATAACATTTTTTGCCAGAACTCCAAAGCACAGTATTGAATGCCTTAACCAAGTGCATTCTGGGAAGTTTGCTTAACTCATTATGTTGCTTCTCTGTAGCATTTTATTTTTTGTCACTCATAAATAAGAGTTATATTCTTTGGAAACTTAATATCATTAATAATGAAACTCACTAATGAGAATATCATTTTGATTGACTTGTTAGATTTTTAAGCCTCTTACATCCTTAACCCAGAGGTGACAACCTGATCTTATAATGGTAGATTTTAATTCATTTCATACCATGGACACCATCCTAGTAAAATTCAGGACATAGACAAGCTTCATGTGAACCTGCTTTCTTTACACGACAGCATCTTTTTAAAGCATCTTATTAATATAGTGGATGTATCAGAATGACTTGGGAGTTTAAAACTCCTGGGAAATTAAAACCTGAAAGACACTTAAAGCGGCACAATTTTAATGTATACAAAGCTGTGTTAATGTGTAACTATTTCATTACAGTTCAAATTCACTCCAGAAATGAAAGGCCAGTAGGATTAGGGACTCAGTGATAGTTTGGAGTCTCCCCAAACCAGCACATCCCTCCTAGTGGGATGATCTGTTGACTTATCTCCCAGCTTCTTTATTTTTGCTTCTATACAACACAGTGAGTGGATGACCTTCAGCTCTTTCCCTCTTGGCCAGACATGCAGTCTTGCCTTTAGATATTGCAGAGACAACATTCACAGCATGTCTTAACTCTTCCAGGATTTGCAAGAACCAAATTACTCAACAGTATGTATGTTTGGAGGGGTTAGACTCCTTTAAAAAGTTTGGATATCTAACCTCCTACTTAAATCCCTTCTGACGGTGTCAGAACACCCCGCTCCCTTTCCCTCCCCCCAGGGAAAAAAAAAAAACAGAAAAGGTGTTCCTGTTAAAATGAAGGCTCTTTGGGGCAGATGCTGGGTATGCTCTTGGTAAACTGTTTCAGCTTGGAATTTTCACCTTTGAAAATAAAATCCCTTGTAGTCACGCAGTTGACTAGAAGGATGAGGTGGTATATGAACACTTAAACACTTCTCCTAACCCCCTGAAGAAACTTCATTGGCCTCCTGGTTACTCATCTTGAAGAGAGTACCATCTTATTTCAGTGAAAAACACATCTGTCACTCAGGACATCACGTGGTTGCACTTGGCAGGAAGAAACCTCATTTAGCTGTTTTTAGAATCGATGGCATTCAGACTAGTGTCTCCTGAGAAAATTGTCACCAGCTTCCCTTTAAAAATGGGTTTCCCTCTCATTGTCCCCAAAGGACACATCCTGAAGCAGGAATTTGGGTGAAGGGGAAATGTAAAGGCTTTCACTTTGCATAAGGATGTGGGACTGGGGGAACAGTGAAGCGAAGCCCAAGGACACCATGCTAAGGGCTAAAGTAGGAGACAACCTCAGAACTGGGAGAGTTGTGTCTTCTGCTCTTTGAACTAGATTGTCAACTCTCAGGCAGCCTGTCAATGCTGAATGTTAGGACTTCTGTCTCTGCTGGAGACACGGCCTGGTGCATGTCAGCGTTTATAGCGTGTGTCAGCTTCCTCAGCACTCCCTGACTCCGTTTACCTTTACTCCGCATCCCATTCTCTTACTGCCTGTCTGAAGGATTGGATGGGCAGAGTATAGGTGGCGGTGGTTGGTCCTCCCCGTATGTTGTCCATTTAATTCCAGAGCACTGATTTTTCCGAAGTGTGCTCTGCCCTGGGAAAATGGACACATGTTCCTCACAATGGGAATAACTAATTACGTCTTTTTTTTTTTACAGAAAAAGCTGGTGATTCAAGGAAAGCATATTGCAATGCATTATAGCAATCCCAGACCTAAGTTTGAAGATTGGCTTTGTAACAAGGTAAGCATGTTTTCTTCCCAGACAAACCAAACTCTTGGGGTTTTTTGTTTTCTATTTGTTTGACTATCCAAACAAGAAGTCAGTAAAATACATGATTACCAGCTTTTATCAGGAGTTGATTTTCATACTTTGTGACTTTCTTGGGTCCTCCTGAGTAGGTATTAGAGGACAGTCTTAAGAACCAGATTCTAAGCCCAGTGTTTCAGTTAAGGTTTTGTTTTACTTTATGGTTTCTTAATTCTAGCGCTCTTATCTTTTAGCAGTCTCTTTATTAACAAAACCCTTTGTGGCCCTGCTCGAGTTATATAAGGGTGTTACATAAGGTTTGTTACGAGTAAGGAAAGGTATCCATGGGCAAAACCCTAAGTGGGCAAGTGTCACCAAAGTCACAAAGTAGGTATTGCTATCGGCATTTTGAGAGTACTTGGTGTCACGTGTCCAGCAGGGCTCTAGACAGAATTTCACTCACATTGTATTTGTGTGTATAGAGTGGTCTATGTAGTGCTTTTCTGACATATGGGAGAACTTTGCCAGTGGCTTGCTGCAGGGTTTTGGGGTGAACTGAAACTTTTCCCCAACTTGAGAAAAATGGAAATCTACTTCAAAATACATCAGAATGTATTTTTCTGGGGGTCATTGACATAGTGAAATTTATAGGTTAATGCTCCTTTGTCTTCAGTGTGTAGGATCACCTTCTGCTTTTATTGCTCCTCACTGGGACTTGCCTGTGACCTTCTTGTTCTAACCCACATTGTTACTAGTAAACCTGGCCTACCATGAGATAGAATAACAGATAAAACTTTTTATTTTCCAGTGTTGCCTTAACAATTTCAGGAAAAGACTAAAATGCTTCCGATGTGGAGCAGACAAGTTTGGTAAGCCCAGATTTGGCTGTTTGGGAATATGTACTGAAACTTGACTAATTGGGTTGTCTATGAACCTAAGGAAAAGTACAGACTGTGGGGTATTTAAACAATAACGTATATATTTTCCTTAAACCTTCTACCTTAGGTTATGTAGTTATTTTCTTTAAACCTCCTTCCTTAGATTTAGTAGATCCTGCTGTTAAGTGCAAGAATACAAAGAGTTCTTTTATTTTAAAAATTAAGTCAGCTTTCCTGCTTTGCATTCTGTATCTGCTTTTCTTTACTACAGAGATGAAGTCCTCTGAAGTCCTCCAGTGGCCTAGTTTTTGCATTCCACATTTAAAATTCATGTCAAAATTAATGAGGTTTTACTGTAGCCACAAATGGTTAAAAAAGAAAAAATAACAGCTATGTTTACTTAAAACTTTGATAGTTGAATGTATTTCTTATGTTGGTTTGTTGTTTGTCTTCAATTACTGATTCTTCCTCTTTTCTTTCCTTTCTTGTAGACTCTGAACAGGAAGTGCCCCCTGGAACCACAGAATCAGTTCAGTCTGTTGATTACTATTGTGATAGTAAGTGCAAATGTAATCTTTTGGCCGTTATGTTGGAAACTGATTTCCGTTGGATTTTTTTTGTTCTCCTGCTCTTTTTTAATCAGGAGCAGTCAGTGGCTTCAGATGTCTCGTTAAAGACTGATTTTTGGATTTCTTTTCAATGTCAAAGTGAAAGATATATGCAGTTGACCCTTAAACAACAATGGGTTTGACCCATGTGCATCTATGCTGATTTTCTCTTTCTTTAATGAATGCTGCAGTACTACACTGGGCTTCCCTGGTGGCTCAGACAATAAAGAATCCACCTGCAGTGTGGGAGTCCTGGGTTCAATCCTTGGGTTGGGAAGGTCCGCTGGAGGAGGGCATAGCAACCCACTGCAGTATTCTTGCCTGGAGAATGGCCATGGACTGAGGAGCCTGGTGGGCTACCGTCCATGGGGTTGCAAAGAGTTAGATACTACTGAAGCGACTAAGCACACACAGTACTACACTATTTATTGGCTGAGTCTGAGGATGTGGAACTACCAGTACAGAGGGCTGGCTGTAAAGTTACACAGATGTTCTATTGCGTGGTGGGAGTAGGGTCAGCACCCCCTCATCCCCCTGCATTCAAGGGTCAAATATACTGGAAACCTCCCAAAGTGGGTTTGTTTGTACTTGAATCTGCTTTGAAAGGCATTGGTGGTAGAAATGCATGTTCTGTCATTTGTCTCGTGCACCTGCAGCAATCATACTTCGAAACATAGCTCCACATACTGTGGTGGACTCCATCATGACAGCACTGTCTCCCTACGCATCCTTAGCTGTCAATAACATTCGCCTCATAAAAGACAAACAGACCCAGCAGAACAGAGGCTTCGCATTTGTGCAGCTGTCTTCTGCAATGGTGAGATGTTCATTGAATCTTTCTTTTTAAAAGAAACTGAGAAAAGAGGCAAATGTGGTTCATCCAGTTGTGATACTACCTACGTCTAATGTTCTTAGAGCCCAAAGTTCAAGACTTAAGTAATGACAGTTACTGCAGTGCTAAATTATAGGCTGATGGCTTTAGTAAGTGGTAAAAATACCATTGGTATATCTGTAGATAACTGGCTGAACTGAAGTCTGAGCCACAGTTTAGTCTTTTTTCACGCTTTTAGATTGACCTAGCACTGGCTCCTTTAATAATACTAGATACCTTGAAAGAGGGCTTTTTTAAATTTCTCATGATTTCATATCCACAGATAATAATGAATTGCTTTTTTTTTTTTTAATTTCTTTGACTAGGATAGGTGGTAAAGCTTTTCAGTTACATGACAAAAATCACAAAATTGTCTTTCTTCACATTCTCCTGCAGGATGCTTCTCAGCTGCTGCAGATACTACAGAGTCTCCATCCTCCTCTGAAAATTGATGGCAAAACTATTGGGGTTGATTTTGCAAAAAGTGCCAGAAAGTGAGTGGCTTCATTGCCCTTACTTCAAACCGCTGCATCTGCATGCTTGTCTGAGAATGCGCTGCTAACTGCACTCAAAGCCCATGTTCTCTGTACTGAGATGGAATCCTTCCTGATTGGCTGGGAAGAATGCACTTGTCTTCTTAGCACTTACTCCCTCCTGTCCTCAATAACCAGTTGCCAGAAAGCTTGAGAGCAGGAAAAAACAGACTTGGTAGATGGGTTGAGAATATGCGCTATGCAGACTGCTTCAGAATGGTGCAAACCCATCTGGAAATAATTCTTTCTTCCACAACAGCATGCTAATACAGCTTCATGTATGTGGAGCTTCATTCTAGTGATGTAAATTTCCCATTTCTAGTATCATTGCCCATTAAGTAGACACCTTATTAAATAAAAGTACAAAAGAAAGCAGCTATACTGCAGGGACACATGCCCACTTAGGGCTTTGCCTGTGGAAACCCTTCCTCACTCTGAAATGGGATGTTGCTGGCATTGAAGACCTTCTAGTAAAGTCTGGAGTGGATTACTGTTTTCTGGGTAGCGTGGGGTTAAGTGATGGGGAAGCATACTGATATAAAATCACATGATTGGATTTTTGTGGTTTCAGAGACTTGGTCCTACCAGATGGTAACAGGGTCAGCGCCTTCTCCGTGGCTAGTACAGCCATTGCTGCTGCTCAGTGGTCATCCACCCAGGTAAAGGGAAGGATCTTTTTACTCCAAGTAGTATGGTGGTGGTGCCCAGATTCGTAGAAGTCAGCTCTGTGATTGTGCTTGCCTTAGAAGCTCTCCAAGGACATTTGAAGACCTCAGTGTCCACTAAGTTTGTCTGTGTTTCCTCTTCTTTTCACATTGTAGTCTCAGAGTGGTGAAGGAGGCAGTGTGGACTACAGTTACCTACAACCAGGCCAAGATGGCTATGCCCAGTATGCTCAGGTGGGTAGACTGGACCATTATCTGACTTCTGGTCTCCAGAGTGTGTCCAAGAATGGCAGCTTTAATGGTGGACTCTTCTTCAGTACTCACAGGATTACCAACAGTTTTATCAGCAACAAGCTGGAGGATTAGAATCCGATGCATCGTCTGCATCAGGTAATAGATTTCATATTCTTTTTATCTCCTATTTAAGCAAATACAGTTGAGGACATAGAGCTAGATGTTCTCATTAGATCCAAATAAATCTGGGAGAGCCATTTCCCTGTAAGACGGGGGATTGGGCACATTCAGGGATGTCACTATGTACCTAAGCTTCTGGGGCAATATTGGCATTGCTTGTGCAGTGGGCTTCCCTGGTGGCTCAGATGGTAGAAGCCACCTGCAATGCAGAAGACATGAGTTTGATCCCTGCTTTAGGAAGATTCCCTGGAGAAGGGAATGGCTTCTCAACTCCAGCATTCTTGCCTGGAGAATTCCATGGACAGGGGAGCCTGGTGGTCTCGAGTCCATGGTGTCACAATATTTGGACAGGACTGAGTGACTAACATTTGTGCATATCAGGAGCTGATACGAAGCTCTTAGAGACTATGCCATAATGAGCGTTCATTCTTGAATTCAGTATTTTCCCTCTCTGTTGTTCGAAATTGTGGGTGCCCATGTAAGTTCAGGTGAGCAGTCTCTTGTCCAGACATCAGTCAGAAGGGTCACTCTTAAAAGCTATTGCTCTAGTTTTTGTTCCATTATTATAAAGGTGTGGCAGTTAAATCTATTTTCAACCCCAGAGCAGATATGGAAACCTTCTTCCCCTTCTTCTTAGCCATCATACAGAATGTCTGACTTTGTGTATCACATTCTAGTAGGATTATAAAAATGAGAATATCATAGGTTAAAGAGTACTTACTGGGAATTAGGTGGTTAAGAATTGACATATACAAAGACAGACTCTAGATTGGGCATTCCAGGTAAGGATGTTTGGTGTAGAGTTCAGTGCCTTGGCTGTTGTAACTCCGGTGTTTATCATCAGGCACAGCGGTGACCACCACCTCAGCGGCTGTTGTATCCCAGAGTCCCCAGCTATATAATCAGACCTCCAACCCACCTGGCTCTCCGGTAATCCTGTCATCTTAGATATACAACTGGTGATTGTTGGGGAAACTGTTGCTGTACAAGTACTACCTTTTCTCACTGTGTGAGCCAGGATTGACTGATACACACACATTCCAACCTTACTTCTTTCTGTCTAATCGTATTATGTACTGAAATAATTTTGTGTCTGTATTTTAAATGCAAGATTCCACATAGGGTCTATTTATACTATGCATGCTTCGACTTGACCTTTAGGAAGACAGTTGACAACATGTGTTTTGCTCAAGGATTGCCCTAGACCATTGCACAGTGGGTCTTTCAGGGGGCCCTTCCTGCTGGATGATTGCAGTGATTTAGTTCTCTTGAGAGGCTTTACAGTTGAAACTATATTGAAGCTGCTGTTCTTTCCAGACTGAGGAAGCACAGCCTAGCACTAGCACAAGTACACAGGCCCCAGCCGCTTCCCCTACTGGTGTAGTTCCTGGTACCAAATATGGTAAGCCAAACCTCATGGGGCTGTTGACAGTTGGAAGGTCCTAGTTGTTGATTTTGTTTAATGAGCACTCCTCTCCCTTTGTGGGTGTCAGCGGGACACGTGGGGATATGAGAGAAGACGACCTGCTGCATCTCAGTGGCTTAGAGTTGGAAGTAAAGCCAGTCTCTTCCCTGGAATGACCGTGTGCTGGGTTTTGTTTTTGCAGCAGTGCCTGACACATCCACGTATCAGTATGATGAATCTTCAGGATATTACTATGATCCAACAACAGGGCTGTACTATGACCCCAACTCACAGGTAATTTAAGGGGTAAATCACGTTTTGAGGTGTAATGTAGTTACTGAAAAATTCATAAAACTGACACATGCCGTTCTTGCAGTTCTTTGAATGTTTGTTTACATATATAAACATTCATTCATTTACCAGCACCATGATAAGAGCAAGAACATTCCTAGCACACTAAACATTCTCTGGTGCCTCTTGTTGGTCAGTCCCACCTCCCCTGCCCCAAGCACTATTCTTTCTCCTATTACCATGGATTATTTTGTCATGTTAAAATTTTCAAGTGACTATTAATCTTCATGTAAACACCTATATACAAATTTTAAATTGTGGTTTTTTTCAGCCATTTAGAGTGTTCAGTAGTTTTTTTAGTGTAGTCACAGTGTTGGGCACCCATCATCTAATGCTGATAAACATTTTCATCAACCTGAAAAGACACCCTATACCCTATATATTAAGCAGTTACTTCCTAATTCCTTCCCACCCCAGCAACCACTGCTTTCTGTCTCTCTGGGTTTGCCTGTTCTAGACATTTTATATAAATGAAATCAATAATATGTGACCTTTTGTGTACAGCTCTTTTTTTACTTAGTATTTTTGAGAGTAGAAATTAGCAGATCTGTGGAGTGATATTTTATTTTTGGCAGTGTATAGAACTTTTTAAAGAGGAAAGGCAACATTAACACTCCATAAATAAGCAACTGTTTATGACCAGAAGCTGTGTGTATATATAGAATAGTAAAAATAAGTGCTTTTAACAGGAATTTGGCATTGAGAGCTTGTGGTTTCTGAGTCAGGTGTGATGCTGTGTGGGACCTGCCAAGCGGGCTGGGCCTATACATGTTGCTTCCACTGCTCTTCTTGTAGAGTCTGGCCATTTCCCAGGCCATTCTTCTTGGTGCCCATAAAAGTTGTGGCTCCTGTGTCTGACGTGCACTGCCTCCCTTGAAAAAGATAAAAAAGGCAGTCTCTCCTGAGCCCCTGTTCAGCAGGTAGAGTAAGCAATTGGACAATAGAGAAGAGCAGAGATAGCTGCCACCCATTCTCTGTTGTGGTTCTCCCCACACACTTCAGATCAGGTTCCTTCATCTGTCACCTCCTTCTAGGTTCCCAAGCTGGTGTTTTAGAACCGTGTTTGATTGCCCGGGCGTCCAAACAGAACAGGCAGGGTTCTGTATGGTTGAACCTAGCAATGAGATGTTAACTGATTGTCATGGAGGACATGTGAGAAAAAGCTCCTCCTGAACCACTTGCTCTGGCCACCTGGTTTGTGTAAATGGTCTGTTGGTGGAAAGGAGTTAGGCTTATTGCTCTTTGGGTACCCTCCAGGCCCAGGGATTAATTAATGGAAACTCAAGACTCTGAAACCACATTCTACTCACCCAAGAAGTTTCACACCTCTTGGCCAGCTGGTTCACCATCCACCTACACCAAGGTGTATAGCACCTCCTCTCTGCCCAGGAAATATTACTGGTCTGCAACATGCTTTATGTTTTTATGTTTAATTTTTTTGACAAAATAATGGAGATGTAAAGGAGTAAAAATACTCCTTTAGGTTAGTGGTTTGACCCACAGAAAGTCTGCATGAATTGTGTCTTTTATTCTAGTATTACTACAATTCCTTAACCCAGCAGTACCTGTACTGGGATGGAGAGAAGGAGACTTATATGCTGGCTGCGGAGTCTAATTCCCACCAGCAGACAGGCCTGCCTCCTGCAAAAGAGGGGAAGGAGAAGAAGGAGAAACCCAAGAGCAAAACAGCCCAGCAGGTAAGATCATGGCCCAACCAGCAGACCCATTTTTCTCTTTTTTTTTTAATCAAGGGGTGGGGTAGGGCTGTGACATTTAGCTTTATTTGGATTCTTAAAGACTAGGTCATACATCTTATTTACATTAAGCTCATAGTCAGTCTCTCAGTCATCTCCAACTCTTTTGCAACCGCATGGACCATAGCCTGCCAGGCTTCTCTGTCTGTGGAATTTTCAGGCCAAGATTACTGGAGTGGGAAGTCATTCCCTTCTCCAGGGGATCTTCCCCACCCAGGGATCAAACCTGGGTCTCTTGCATTGCAGGCAGATTTCTTTACCATCTGAGCCACCAGGGAAGCCCTAAGTTCCTAGAGCATTGTGCAGTTTTTTTAGTATTGTCTTTGTTATCTGTCAATTGCCTGAAAGACTCACAGACTTTGGAACAATATTCATTAATAACTTTGGTAATATGCAGTATCTCGTAAAAGATAAGGGCAAAAGGGGTTTTGTAACAGTTTGTTACAATAATGGCTTGTTGTCTTGGCATAGGAGACTGTTTGCTAAGTTCCTCTACCTAAAATCTCTGTGGTTGTTGTTTGACTGTAGATTGCCAAAGACATGGAACGCTGGGCTAAGAGTTTAAACAAGCAGAAAGAAAATTTTAAAAACAGCTTTCAACCTGTTAATTCTTTGAGGGAAGAAGAAAGGAGAGAATCTGCTGCCGCAGATGCCGGCTTTGCTCTCTTTGAGAAGAAGGTAACAGTAACAAGGATGGCCTTACTTCATAAGGGCAGCTTAGGTAAAACTTGAGGCTTATGACTTGTTCTGTGTTCCCCAGGGAGCCTTGCAGAAAGGCAACAGCTCATCCCCGAATTGGTGCGAAATGGAGATGAGGAGAACCCTCTCAAAGTAAGGAAGTACCAGCTTTAAACCAGTGTTTAAAGGCTGTGTCTGTGCTTTGTGTCTCACTTTGATCTGCATCTTGGCTAATGTGAAAGTGTTAGTCACTCAGTCGTGTCCAACTATTTGCAACCCCATGGTCTGTCCGTGGAATTCTCCAGGCAAGAATACTGGAGTAGGTTGCCAGTACCTTCTCCAGGGGATCTTCCTGACCCAGGGATCAAACCTGGGTCTCCTGCATTGCAGGCAGATGCTTTACCATCTGAACTAAGCATCTGGCTAATCTTATTCCTGCTTAAAACGGATGTGTCCCTGTCAGTGGGTGTTTGAAGCAGCTTATGCACACAGAATCTATGTTCAGGGCTTTGTTTTCTCTGTGTGAGAGCAAGTGAGATGGAACAGAGAATAAAGCCCAGATTCCTGAGCTCAGTTGAGTTTTATTGCATTTGTAAATAGTTTTAACAGTCTGGAAAGAGAAAATTAAGACCAAAAAAGCACATTTTACTTGCTCGATACTTACCTAAGTGGGTCATTACTCTGATCCATTGTATTTGAGGTTTTCAGACATGGTCAGTAGTTTGAGAAAAGTCATCCAGGAAGTCTTCTTGGTTCCCAAGAGGGCTGGGGGTGGGAGGCTGTCTGGCCCAGCACCGGAAGACCTAGGTGCTCCACTCATAGATGTGTGACGTATGGATAATGGGCATTCTCTCACAGCTTGGATTAGGCGTTACTTTAGCCATTGCTGTTTCTCTGTTGCACATTTCTAATGACCCACCTTCCTCTTGTCTCTAGAGGGGTCTGGTTGCTGCTTACAGTGGTGACAGTGACAACGAAGAGGAGCTGGTGGAGAGACTTGAGAGTGAAGAAGAAAAGCTGGCTGACTGGAAGAAGATGGCCTGCCTGCTCTGCCGACGTCAGTTCCCAAACAAAGATGCCCTGGTCAGGCACCAGCAGCTCTCAGACCTCCAAAGGTGGCCATGCTTCTCTGAGCTGATCTGAGGCAGGGAGGGGAGGCAACGAGACGCTGTGGATGCCCTGATGGTAGTGATGGTTCAGTAAATACCTGCATTAAGTGATTGCCTCTTAGAATACAAGCTCCTCAGTATAGTCTGTTCCTAGAAGGCAGCTCCTCAGTATAGTCTGTTCCAGATTGTGAGTAGAAAGGAGCATGGCAGCTCCAGGTACACCCAGCTCTGGCTTTCCTGTTGTAATGAATTGGAGTTTGACTTGGATGGAGCACAGTAGATACTAGTAATGTTTTGACATCTCAAATTAGGAAGATACGAATTACTACGTTTGTTAAATCTCTCACAGCAAAACATGGACATCTACCGACGATCCAGACTGAGCGAGCAGGAGCTGGAAGCCTTGGAGCTGAGGGAGAGAGAGGTGAATGGGGGTCAATGTGCCACTCGAGTGTCTTGGGGTAACTGCCCTTGGCTTTTACTCGTAGCACTTGTTCCACATCCCAGGGACAGGTTAGGGTATGTCCCATATCTGTCGCCTGGCCTTCATGGCTCATGTAGACTGGACCCAAGCTGTGTGCACTGGGAGTCCTGCAGTGTCCTTTCATAAGGGTGCTCGAGACCACTCACAAGTTCTGGGTGCCAGAGACCCACTGGTGAAGTACACTGGATTTTAGTAAGGACAGAGTGAGCTTGTTTGGCCTGGCCAAGGAAGCCTTTGTGGACAGTGAGGGGAACTCAGATGAGGCCTAGGGAACAGCAGGACAGAATGGTTTCAGGTGGCCTGGAAGGAAGCAGTGGGGCCCCTAATGAGCAGTCAGCTTGGTAGTTGATAAAGCAGGTTGAAAGCCAGCCACCCAGGGATTTCAGTACAAACGGAGGCCTATGGCTTAGAGATGAACCTCTGAGCAAGTGACTTGAAGTTGCTCATCCCAAGATGGTTCTGAGGTATTTATAGCTAAAGCTTTTTACCTTCCTGTTTTTTCCTACTGTTCTATGGTGCTAGCTCCCCAGGGACTGTAGAGAGGTCTCAGGAAGCCACTTCTTGGCTCTGTCTTCCTGGAGGTGGGCCTGTCCAAATGCTGAGGAAGAACAGCAGCCCTGCCCTCCTCTCCCTCAAGGACCTCAGCAAGCTGTGCCCACCCCCAGCAGTGCCCACTCTGTGCCCACACCCAGCAGGCTGGTTGAAGAGCTTGACGAGAGGTGACTCGTTAAATAAAACTGGTTGGAAACATAGTTTTGCCCCAGGTTCCACACACAGATCATCTCTACAAACCTGCCGTTTGGGATGTCACGAAGTACAGCCAGGGAAACAGGGCATGTGGTATTTGCAGGCACTCTGAAAGGCCAAGCTCCAGATGAAGGAAGCACCTGAGGTGACAGTCTGAATGTGGGTGCTTGCGACTGCGACAGATTGATTGAAGTCTGAATATCTCTAACCGGGCTGTTCTCCCACGTAGATGAAATACCGGGATCGCGCTGCGGAAAGACGGGAGAAATACGGCATCCCAGAGCCTCCAGAACCCAAGCGCAAGAAGCAGTTTGATGCTGGCACTGTGTATGTGTTGTGCACATTTTCCGCTTTCTGAGACGGGGCCCTGGCTGTTTTGAGTAACTGTGTGTTTGCCACTGGCAGGAATTATGAGCAGCCCACCAAAGATGGCATTGATCACAGTAACATTGGCAACAAGATGCTGCAGGCCATGGGTTGGCGGGAAGGCTCAGGTTTGGGGAGAAAATGTCAAGGCATCACAGCCCCCATTGAGGTAAGCAGTGGGATTTGGCCTCAGCGGCCTGCAAGCTTGTCCCAGAGGTGGGATGAGGTTGAAGCACCCGGAGGGCCTGGGCCCCAGTGGGAGTTGTATTCCCTGCAGCCGTCTCGTATTGCACCCTCTTTTTAAGATGTCAGTTGGGAGGAACGGGTGTGGCACCCCCGCTTGATTTTTCTGGTTTTTGAGTCTCTTTGGGTAAAGCCTACCTTCTCCTAAGGAGCTGTGTCTTTCTACATCCTTCAATATAAACAAACCTTAACGCTGACTTAGTAGCTAGATCGGATTTTCAGAAAGGTACTGTGCTTTAATTTCTAAGTGATTTTTGCTTATGTATAGAACAAATTACACTTTAGTAGGACTTTGATCCATAATAAGAAATCCTTTATTCAGTCAGAGCTCAGGACCAGAGGCCCTCGACCACTGGCCTTCTGGACAAGAGCACTGCCAGTGATTGCTCTCTCCCTGACCTGGCAGCATAGCTTAGAACAAACACTTGCTGTTGATTTGTGCAGTCGAGTTCTGCTGACTTTGAGCTGTCCTGCCATGATCTGTACCTAAAATTACCAGACCTTCCCTGGGCTTTGGTGCAAGGCTTTGGGGCCCTTTAGCAGGCATGGTGCTTGCTGACCAGGCATGGAATTGGGGGAGGGCGTGCTTCTGTCTGCCTTTCTCCCTCATCCATTTGATCCCCTCAGTCCTTCAACCTACTCCAGGTCTCCAAAGTAGAAATCCCTGCCTTCGTTTAAAATTTCTGTCTCCTGGCGGGGTGATCCAGCTCAGTAGAGAGTGGGCTAGACGTGGAGGAGAGGGAGCAGTCCACACCCTACCTGCCAGCTGCTGACTACAGTTTCATTACCCCCCAGGCTCAAGTCCGGCTAAAAGGAGCTGGCCTAGGCGCCAAAGGCAGCGCATACGGACTGTCTGGTGCAGATTCCTACAAAGATGCTGTCCGGAAGGCCATGTTCGCCCGGTTCACTGAGATGGAGTGAGACACGGGGATGAGAGAGAGAGATGACAAAGAGCTCCAAAGAGCACAAGGAATGCTCCGTCTCCTGAATTCACTCTGACCACCTTTCTCTTTAAGGGCATGCCCTATGCTGTTAATGGTTTTTAGAGTGAACCAGTTCATTCTGCAAGGTTCTCCCACTTAAAGGAGTTGCCCTTGTGTGGGTTATCTGGTGAATGGCTTGCCTTCCTGCCAGAGGGCCTGTGAGCAGGCCAAGGGGACGGTGGGTCTTTTATACTTCGGTGTACATGTTGTAATGCAGTGTGTGTTTTACATGTGTAGCCTGTGTTGGCTCCGTCAGCCCCTTGCATTCCTAGGGGGTGTTGAGATGCCCTAGGGTGGTACGTGACACCAAAGCCGCCTCTGTCATTTGTTGTGCTGTCTTTTCTCGGCAAAAGCCTTATGTATATTTGTATATTACACATTTGTACAGAATTTTGGAAGATTTTCAGTCTAGTTGCCAAATCTGGCTCCTTTACAAAAGAAAGACCTTGAAAAATGAGTGTGTATGTCTCTCTATTCTTGGGTGACCAGGTAAGCAGAGCATGTTGGAGCCAGTCAAGCCTGGTGATAAGTACGTGAAAATTCTTCGTGAAAATTGCATCATAACTGAGTCCGCTTTTTCCACTTCTACTCCCTTTAGGCCTGAGTGAGTGCGAGCACTTGTGCATCTTAACTTTTTACAGACTGTAAGTCCAGACATGGGGGTAGGCATGTTACTGCTCTGTGAGGAACAACCTGCTTTTGGCCGTAATACAGGAGCCCTCTGCTGAGGTGGAGGCCCTTTCTCTCCTGAAGCACTCCACTTCTCCAAGTCATCTTAGCTGCCGAGGAGGTGGTCAGGGACATTGCGAGGTTTTCCATTCTCAGCGGTGTCGTCCCATCCTTGTCATCATTTTGGCCAGCAGGATCATGCTTGCCAAGGGCAGGAAGTGTGCCTGAGACTGAGGCTGTTCCCAAGACCAGCTGCGATGGGGTACCCATGCTGCCCATCTGGCTGAACTGAGCGGGCTTCGTGTTTGGCATTTAGTCATGGAGGGGGGAACTTGTTAAAGCTTGAACTCCGTGGCTTTTGTGGATGGTCATACTTTTCAGGCAGGCCTGGCCTGTATAAAATCAGGATGAAGAATTGCACAGGAGGAGCTTTAAGGGCAAGGGCCCTCACCCCAGTTTCCTTAGGGGTACCTTGGAGAAGTTGAGCCTAGCTTTGCTAGGAAGATGTGTGGAGGCAAATGCAGAAAACTCAAGCTTGGGCTTTTGTGGGCTAGAGCTTGGGAACCTCACAGAGGAGGGCCCAACTGACATCCCCGTCTGAGTCAGCCAGGGGCCAGGGCGGGGAGACCAGCCCGACCAGAGCCTTTGCAGAAGCTGGTGCTCTTAGCATCAGAGCAGCAGTCACAAGCAGCTTAATTAGACACCGCCGACAGCCAACCTGGACAGCTCTTGCAGGTGAGAACACACATCAGGAGATCTGGGAAGCAGGTCACCAAAGGCCGAGCCAGTGTGAGCCGATCCCCTGGGGAAGCCACAGCCGAGCACTGGCAGGGCACCAGGCCTTTGTCAGCCATCTTGAATCTCAAGCCAACTGCCCACATCAGGAAGGGTGCTTGATCCCAACCTACTTGTGCTCTCAGCTGTTTAAGGCTCTCATGAAGACTGCTCTGGACCACTGTATCTGCTGTCCACACTGCCATGGGCTCTCCTATAAACATGAATTTAGCGTCCATCTGATCAGCCCCAGAGAAGCTGGCAGCCCACTCTCCCACTTTCAGTCTGTTCCACAGCTATTCCTGTCACCAGCATAACTTAGCCAGGTGACTGCTGCCCCCACCCTGGATCTAAACCCATGGCCCAGTTTCTATGCTTTTCTTGGATCTCATGTTGGGAGATCCTGCTAGTGATAAGTGACTCTCACCCCCTGAGAACCTGAGGCTTAAGCCCAAGGACCCAGGCATTCCCCACTGCTCGTCATGGGCTGCTCCAACCCCAAGCCCAGGAATGAGTGTGCCAGGTCCTACCCTGCCCTATCCTGCCCACAGGGTTGCTGTTTCTCCCAGCCATGGCCGATGGTGGTGCTATGAAAGCAGTGCAAAGTTCTCAATCAGCGAAACCCAAATTCTGAATTTGGAAGGGTCTCCTCTGACCTAGAGGGATCCTCCAGGGTTCCCAAGTCCAGCCCGCCCTTTGCTGGGACAGCTGCTACACTGTGCAGGGCTTTGAGAGCTGTCCAGGAGCAGCTGTCATGGCCATGCATCAAAAGAGTTTCAAAGCCCAGATGAGCAGCCAGGCCTGAGCTAAGCTCCCCAGGCATGCACAGTCTGGCTGGAGGTCTCAAGGCGCCTGGAGTCCAGCCATTGGCCACCCTGATTCCCAAAGGATGAAGCCCTCAGGGACAGGTGGGGATGGAGGGGGGTGCAGAATTGCCCTAGAGACTGGACCCTGGAGAAGGGCTGTGCTGCTTGTGGCCACCAGGTGGCAGCACCCCTCCATTTGTGGGTTGGCCTGGTTTAGGTGTCTTGGTGGAAGTAGGTCTCCTGAAGTCTTGGGGTGCTGGGCTTCTTGCAGGCCTCTCAGATTCAGAGACCTGACTAGAACTCGGCCTTGATCTGTGTAGAGTGGAAGAGGCAACAAGTTTGGGGACCTGCAGGTTCTTGACAGGTCCCTTACCCCCAGGGATCACCTCAGGCTAGAAAAGGAAATTGTCGCCCAGTTGTGGGGCAAAGGGTCAGGCTGGCCCTGTGCACAGTAAGTGCTTCAACCTCTTGGCAGTTCTTCTCAACCCAGGTAAATAATTTCTATGGTCGATAAAATGCATTTCTGCCTCTCACACTCCCTTTACCCATCTGCATGATTACTGACACAGAAATACTCCCTTGGCAGGCTAGGGGAAGTTGGGGTTGAGCTTGCCCAGGGCTCTCAGGTGGAGGCAAGGGACGTACACGTGCCCTCAGCCAGCCTCCCAAATGGTAGGAGGCCTGGGAAGCTTTCCAGCAGGAGGCACAGCCAGGGGCAGAGCCCTCACAGCATCTGATTAGTCTCTGAACCACTTTTAGTCCCTGAACCATTTTCATCCCATTTAAAGAGGAAACAGGCTCAAAGCAGAGAAGTTGCTGGAAGTTATTATCAGGCTGGCAAGTGCTGAGCCTAGATTCTGACCTAGGTACCCCTGCCCAACTAATATCTGGGCCAGCTGAAGGGACTCAGTAGAAATGTGTCCTTAGCTGCAAGCGCAGGGTCAGTCTCTAGTTGGGACAGGATGACATGCTCCGGCTGATGTGTTGGGCCTGGGGGATGCCCCCCCTCAATGCCCTAGAGAGAGAAGACAGGGAGAAGCAGGAAAAAAAAGACAACTGCAGAAAAGCAAGGCCTAGAGGATGCTGGGAAAAGGAGCGGGGAAAGGTCTGCAGCGGCTGCAAGGGGCGGGAGGAGGCTGCCGGGCAAGATAACAAGGAGTGGGGGTGGCCAGGTCTGGGGGAGTTGCTTCCGCTCCACCCCCTGGCCACCAAGGAGATAAGACAGCCAAGTAGCAGTGGGTGAATTCTGTGCAATGAGGAGGGAGGCGAGGGGTAACAGGCTGTGGAAAGAGGAGGGGCCAGTGGTCTGGCCAGGACCCCTGCCGGCTTTCCTGCCAGAGTGAGCAGCGCCCTTCATCCCCCCAGAGCCTGGCCCACCCAGGCCTGGCTCCCGCTCCAAGCAGGCACTAGCACCCTGAGTCCAGCTGTTAGACAGGAGCTATTTGAGAATGATTCATGGATGCAATTAAGTGTCCCCACACTATCCCCTTGCTCAGACTAGGGGGATTAGGGGGAAGGGGGTTAGAAGGTGGTGTGGATATGGGAACCCTGGCCTGCTATACAGGGGTGAGGTAAAGCGCAGCAGAGTGCCCCAGGTCATCCACTGCAGATCTCCAGCCTGGAGCAAGGAATATTGGGCCCAAATACGGGGGAGGAGGAGCACGTCTCCTTTCTCCCCAA
This sequence comes from Aepyceros melampus, assembly GCA_006408695.1. Classification (NCBI taxonomy): domain Eukaryota; kingdom Metazoa; phylum Chordata; class Mammalia; order Artiodactyla; family Bovidae; genus Aepyceros; species Aepyceros melampus. The sequence continues at coordinate 17,119 of SJXQ01010868.1, read as the reverse complement.
ATCCTAGCCTGGCTTTAAGGGTGGTCCTCTGTATGCACAAGCATGCAAGTGTACGCATGCAAACGCACACACAGGTTTGGAAGCACAGGCATGCTTCTCCAGCACGCTTGTGTGTTGGGTAACACATGAAGATACTAAACTCTACCCCACCCCAGGCCTTGCCCATGCCTAAGGCATGCAAGCTCACACACACCTCTTCTCAACCACTTGTACTTGGGCAGGCTAGGTCCAGTCATGAGTTCTAACCCCTGCACATGCTTATAGCCTGCTCTGGCCCAAGGGGGCAGCAATCAGGCTTGCGCTACCCTTGAAGGAAGGAAACTTGGTCTGACAACCTGTTGGGAGCTGGGAAAGAAGTGGAAGGTCCCTATCTGCCATATGCGGGAAGGGCTCGGACTGGCAGAAAGAGGCACACTGTGCGCGTGCGCATGTTCGGTGCACACGCACTGCAAGCAGGGACACGTGCATGCACCACTTTCGTGCAGTCTTTCAGGCGTCCCCTTCTGAGGTAGGTGGGTCTTGGGGTTTCCACTCTAAACAGGCTTCTGAGCTTAATGAACCCAGAGTCCTGGGTCTACTCAAGGGTTGGAATGCAGAGCTGCAGTGGGAGAGGAGGGGTGCTCCTGAAAGACCGGCTCAAAGCTCAGAACCTTCCTGTTAGCCGCAGCCGTGCTTAGCGGGGAGAGGACGGAGCCACCTTCTCAGACAGACTGCAGACTGAGGCTCAGAGATGGGCTGCCGGCAGACCCTGGCTGATACGGTTCATCTATAGCTCTTGGAAGCACAGGGCTCCTGTCCCTGCCCCTGGCCATCTCCGCAGGTTGGTGTCCTGTCCCACCCAATACTGGGTTCTGCAGTCCCCGCAGACACAGACATGGAGACCCTGGGCTAGTAGTGCCCAGAATCAGCTGGGCTCTGCCTCCTTTCTCAGACTGGGATCTCCTAGGACTGAATGGCTTCTCCTCTAGGAGTGCGCACTCCAGCACTGGCTTGGCTGGGCCTCTCCTCTAAGTCTAGGAGCCCCAGCCTGAGCCCCGCAGGCTCTACCAGACTCAGATACACAACGTGAGCAGCAACCACACACCGCTGTCCTCCCCTCTCACAGATTTTTCTGGTTCTTATTAATGTAAATGAAATCTGCTCGGAGTCCTTAATGGAAAGCGTTCCTGGAATTTGTGCACACGTGGTGGGGGTGGGGTGGGGGAGGCGGCACCCTGAGATTAACCCTTGTGTAACCAGATAGAGATTCATGACTGTATAGTGACCCCCCAACCCCGGGCCTCAGGCTGGGGTGGGGCTTGGCGGAACCAGGACACTCAACCCCTTCCAGAACTGTGTGCCTGCAGCATCAAAAGTGGCAGAGCACCATACATGCTCTACCTTCTGCCCCGAGACCAGAAGTTCCGGTCCAGAAGTTTCTCAGATGTAGACTCTGAATCTCCCCACCCAGCCGGGAGAAGACCCTGCCTCTGTGGTGCCCCCCACCCTCATCCTTCTTCTACCTACCTTACTTCTGTGATAGGACAATTATCTTCCTAACTTGAGGGTGGGGGGTCAAAGAGGGAAGCTGGAGATCCCAGGGTAGGTGTCTAGAGAGGATCGACTGTAAGGGTAGGGGGGGCAGCGAAGCCCTGGCCTGGAGCCCACAGCGAGCCCCGCCTGGCTCCCTCCCCAAAAATCTGGATGCTTGTTCTGGCATAGCCCTCAGCCGCGCTGCTGGGCCCCAGTAGAGCCGTGTTTTACTGCCTTTCGTGGCCCGGACAGGGATGTCTGCTTCATTGGCGGGGGTAGAGGAAGAGTCTAAGATTTCAATTTCTCCCAGGTGTGGCTCAGTCTGGAGGATGCCTTGGGGAGGCTGACTGAGGGGCCAGCACCTGGGGGGGAGGGCAGCGCAGAGAGTGGGAGGGGCTCTTTAACAGGAGAAGGCCACAGAGGGGAGACTCTGAATCTCCCCACCCAGCCGGGAGAAGACCCTGCCTCTGTGGTGCCCCCCACCCTCATCCTTCTTCTACCTACCTTACTTCTGTGATAGGACAATTATCTTCCTAACTTGAGGGTGGGGGGTCAAAGAGGGAAGCTGGAGATCCCAGGGTAGGTGTCTAGAGAGGATCGACTGTAAGGGTAGGGGGGGCAGCGAAGCCCTGGCCTGGAGCCCACAGCGAGCCCGCCTGGCTCCCTCCCCAAAAATCTGGATGCTTGTTCTGGCATAGCCCTCAGCCGCGCTGCTGGGCCCCAGTAGAGCCGTGTTTTACTGCCTTTCGTGGCCCGGACAGGGATGTCTGCTTCATTGGCGGGGGTAGAGGAAGAGTCTAAGATTTCAATTTCTCCCAGGTGTGGCTCAGTCTGGAGGATGCCTTGGGGAGGCTGACTGAGGGGCCAGCACCTGGGGGGGAGGGCAGCGCAGAGAGTGGGAGGGGCTCTTTAACAGGAGAAGGCCACAGAGGGGGTCTCTGAGAGGGAAAGGGGGCTCTGGAGGGTGGGTTGGAGGGGCAGGGGACTCGGGGAGGGGTTGACGGGAAAGGGGTCTCCTCTCTCGGAGTGGGACTGGCTTCAGTGGGGGACAATAGACCGACAGTCTTCCCTCCCACCCACACCTGTCAGGCAGGCTGGGGGAGGGGGACTGACCCACTTAGCTGTCTCCCCTCCCAGGCTTCCCACTAATGAGCGCTCTGGGCTTTGGGAGGCAGCCTTCCCCCCCAAGGCTGTGCCTGAGGCTGTCCCTTCCCCCCAGCCCCTCATTATCTACTGGGGGTGCTCACTGGCTCAGGCTGTCCCCCTTATCTGCAGCTGTGCCTGCCTGTGGCTGTGAGGAGGTGGCTGTGGGCCCCAAAATGTACCCTCTCTGCCCCATCTCCCCTACTCCCCCAGGGCTGGGGAGACAAAGGCTCCCACTCCCTGCTGTGCAGCTCAGCGCTGAGCAAAGGGCTTTGATTCCACCTGTGGGCCCCACCAGCATGCCAATGAGGGAGGCAGGGGGCCTCTGTGGCTCACAGGAGAGCTGGAATAGAGGCGCTGGCGGGACCTCTGGAATGGGGAGTCTGCTCTGCTCATCAGAGGGGTTTCCAGCAGCTGTGGTCAGGAGTCCTGCTTGGTGAGGAAAGCAGGCCCATGATGGGTGATGATGGGAGGGGGCTCCTGACTATGTGGAGAGCACAGCTCTGGAGGGTGGAAAATAGGGAGTACCATCAGGGTCAGGGGTGTATCTTGGGGCTGATGTGTGTGGGGAGTGCTGCTCTCAATGGTATTCTGTCTGTCAGAGGACAGTCCAGGGAGGAGGCTACCATGTTTCTGGTGCCCTTGGCTTCTTCTGAATCCTCCTCCCCCACATTCCTGGGGTGCATGGGGAGGTCTGGTTGCTGGAGCATACCCAAGTCCCCCCAGGCTCCTTCTGACTCTGTCCCGCTGTCCATCTGTCCACCCCCCTCCCCGAGGAGCCCAAGGCCCAGGTGGCACTCTCCCCTCGCAGCACCCTCATTAGGAAAGGGCTTTGAGATCCTTCTAAAGCATCTGCCCCCACCCCCACACCCCGAGCTCAGAGTCAGCTGCAGGCTCTAGCCCCTAGAGCCTGATAAATATTTATGACAAGATAAGTAGGATCTGTCAGGTCCTAGCCCAAACCTTTGTCCTGGGAGCTAGAGGGAGAGACAGGGTCAAAACCTCAGGACTTGAGTGTCTGGGGGTCAAGCCAGGTCTCTGGTTCTGGGTGGTGACAGGCCTCCTGGGCTCCATACACTAATGAGGTGGCAGGATTGGGCTGCACCTGAAGCCCTGGGTGCCTAAGGGAGCTTCCTCCAAGGTGCCACACTGGCCAAAGTCATTCTCCCCAACCCCTGCAGGTCTTGTATAGGGGTGGGAGAAGGGTACACGCCGGTACTTGGGTCCCATTTACTTCCTGCAGCAGTGTGGATATCTGCTATAGCCAGGGTGGGGTTAAAGCCATACTTAGGGGCAGTTCTGAGCTCAGGAATTCAAAGAAGCCCTGAAATTGAAGAGGGAATGAATGAGTGCCATTAATGGTTAAGTCCAATGAGACTCTGAGCATTCCTGCCTAAAGAGATAGGGCTGAGGTGATCCAAGGGGTCACCATGGATTCCAGACCTGGCTACAGGGTGTAAACCCAGCAAGGCAGCCAAGCTGGGCTCCCGGCTGGTGATGAGGGAGTGGCGGCAGCCTCAGGAAGCCTGGGGAAGGAGTCCCTACCCGACGACTGCATTCTATGGCTCCTGCAGAGTGGGGCCCCAGATCTTCTTCCTGGGAGCAGGGTGCCCTGCTGAGTTCTCTGAGACAAAAGCCAGAAGCCCCAATGAACCAGCAGGGACTGGCCTTTTGCATGTGACTCCAGGAGCTCCTGGGGCATCAAATACTGGCCTGGGGCCACAGGGACTGCATCAGGGTTGGGGACTAGGAGAGGGATGGAGACTGAAGCAGGCCAGGGCCCGCCAGTCTCGGGGGAGCTGGAGGGTCCCTGCTCTGAAGAGAGGATGGCCACCTTGAGAAAAATGTGTGGCGGCAAGAGGTCCCGAGGTCCCCACCGGCCAGCTCCTGTAGTTCCCGTGTGTGTGCCGGATGTGTGTGAGAGGTGCAGCCTGAGTGCACCCCAACTGCCGCCCCCCTCATGGCTCAGGATCTGCGCCCTCCCCCCTCCAGTCAGGACTCCTGCTGCAGTGATTTGAGCCGCTTTCTCAGACAGTTCAGTTCAATCACTCAGTCATGTCCGACTCTTTGCGACCCCATGAATCACAACACGCCAGGCCTCCTTGTCCATCACCAACTCCTGGAGTTTACCCAAACTCTTGTCCATTGAGTCGGTGATGCCATCCAGCCATCTCATCCTCTGTCGTCCCCTTCTCCTCCTGCCTTCAATCCATCCCAGCATCAAGGTCTTTTCCATTGAGTCAACTATTCGCATGAAGTGGCCAAAGTATTGGAGTTTCCACTTCAGCATCAGTCCTTCCAATGAACACCCAGGACTAATTTCCTTTAGGATGGACTGGTTGGATCTTGCAGTCCAAGGGACTCTCAAGAGTCTTCTCCAACACCACAGCTCAAAAGCATCAATTCTTCGGTGCTCAGTTTTCTTCACAGTCCAACTCTCACATCCATACATGACAACAGGAAAAGCCATAGCCTAGACTAGACGGACCTTTGTTGGCAAAGTAATGTCTCGCTTTTTAATATGCTATCTAGGCTGGTCATAACTTTTCTTCCAAGGAGTAAGCGTCTTTTAATTCATGGCTGCAATCACAATCTGCAGTGATTTTGGAGCCCCCCAAATAAAGTCTGACACTGTTTCCACTGTTTCCCCATCTATTTCCCATGAAGTGATGGGACCAGATGCCATGATCTTCGTTTTCTGAATGTTGAGCTTTAAGACAACTTTTTCACTCTCCTCTTTCTCATCAAGAGGCTTTTTAGTTCCTTTTCACTTTCTGCCATAAGGGTGGTGTCATCTGCATTTCTGAGGTTATTGATATTTCTCCCAGCAATCTTGATTCCAGCTTGTGCTTCTTCCAGCCCAGTGTTTCTCATGATGTACTCTGCATATAAGTTAAATAAGCAGGGTGACAATATACAGCCTTGACATACTCCTTTTCCTATTTGGAACCAGTCTGTTGCTCCATGTCCAGTTCTAATTGTTGCTTCCTGACCTACATATAGGTTTTTCAAGACTGAATGGTAATCTCCCCATCTGACCCCAGCCAGGCACTTCCTACCCACAGTCTGACTGAACAGGGCGGATATGGGCTGCTACGGGCTCCTGAAACCTTCTAGAGGGTTTTGTGTTTAACATCCGCTACCCAGACCTCAGAATTCCTTAACCTGGGCCAACTGGGCTGGTGGGAAGGGAGGACCCTAGGCTGGATCTCCCCTCTGAGGGCTGGGTGGAGCAGCTTCAGCAGAGGTAGCACCCTTCTGGGTTCAGCTTTCCCACCTGTGAGATGGGCAGTTGCACTGGGGGAGTGAGGAAAGGAATGCCTCTCTTTCACCCGGAAGTACCCAAATTCCTGGAAAACCAGGCCAAGGCAGCTGTGAGGAAGGGCAGGAGTCATCACAGTGCCTTGGGTTCTGGCTTCTCCAGAGTCAGGAGGCATCTCTTACCTGCCTGAGAGGTGCTTTTCCCCTAGACGGATTCACTCTTCTTTCAACCCACCCCTGGTAGTCGCCTGGGGCTACACAGCCTCCCTGATGCTCCAGTGTCTCCTCAGACCTCTTGTGCCATGCTTTTGGCAGAGGGAATTCTGGGAGTGGGTCGGAAATCCAGATTGTGACAAGCCTGCTTGAGGCTGAGACTGGGAGGGTAGACACCCCCAACTTCTTTGCCGACTGTCCTGCACACACAGACACACACACACACACACACACACACACAGAGCCAGGTCTCCAAGGCCACAGGCAGCTCATATAATCTCTGAACTTGGCTTCACTAATGCATTAATGGAAAAGCCTGAGACTCTAGGAGCCAAGATGCTCCCAGGTGTGTCTAACAAGCATCTTCTGGCGGCACTGGGAACCCCAGAGACTGACTCTGATGGTAGGATGTCAGGCCATAGGGCCAATGAACCTGAATGTCCAGTCTCTTGCATGGAGCCTGTAGTCTGAGAGTCATTTGGGACCCAATGGCTGCATGGTCGGTCCTGAGCCCACACCAAGACCTATCAAATAGGACTTGTGCTTCTGGTTGCCAGGCTATCCTGGGGTTCCTGAGAGTGTCCTCAGAGGAGCTTTTCTGTCCCTCCCTGAACCCTGACACTAACGCAGATTTCTGTTGATAGGTCTGGAGTCCTGGAGGCTGGAGGCTCTTGGAGGAGAGGACTGTCGCCTTGAGAAACCCACCTCCAGGTATGTGTTGTCATCTTCCAGGTGTATGTAGCAGCCCTCCAGGTATGTTCATCTGTCCTCAGGGTATGTTACATAGTTGTCCTCCAGAACTCATGGGAATAATTCTTGGTGATATACTTTTCTTTCTTGGGGACCAGCGACTGACAGTAACTCCCAGACTGCCTCTCCCTAAGGTCAGGGGCCGACTTGTGATGGTCTCTAAGTCCCAGGTTATGCCCAGTTAAGAGCTCAGTTAAGCAGGCTCAGGATCCCACTTGGGTCTCCTACGGGTCAGAGATATTTGAGAAGGGAGTGGGTGGTAGAGGTTAGGGGATTATTCCTGGCGGTATTTTCTCCTCTGATCCCACTGCCAGGAGAAGGCACCCAGCCTGGCCCCCTGGAAGTGTGGGGGTAGGTGATCCCAGGCTGGATAGCAACCCACCCCAACACAAAAATGCCCCTGCCTAGGCTCAGCCTCTTCCACCCACCCCCTCCGGCCACCTCCCAAATCCCCAATCCCAGCAGCAAACCTCCGTGTTTGCCTGTTGCCATGGCAATGGGATGCACCTTTCTGTTACCATGGCAACAAGCCAGGGGTTTTTAAAATTCAGTTGAGGTAATTTCCACCCCTCAGTCCTCATCCTCAGACACCTCATTCTTTCTTTTCTTCTCTGAATCTTAGAAGGGAGGGGTTAGAAGACCAGAGGGGCCAGTGGGAAGACTTGGGCCCCATCCCTCCCCAAATCCTTCATGCACCCTAGACCCCAGAGAAGAGGGCACCCTCTTCCCCATTCCCTGTCCAGATCCAGGTCCACAGGGTAAAGATGAGGGCTTTGCATGGCTAGGCAGGCAGAGGCCAGCACACTTGGGAAGCCTGGTTGAGAGTACAGCCTATGTGGCTTTGCAGGAGCAGAGAAAGTCAGCAGGGACCCTCCCAGACCTCCCCTCCATGTCTCCAGGACTCATGTGAGGATCTCAGGGTGCTGGGATCCAGACCCCAGGACAATAGGGCACAGATGTTGTTTATACCGTGTCCTGGTATTAAGGAGCTTAGCTTAGGGAACCCTATGCTGGCTGGATTTGGGCAGAGGGCATCTGAGAAGGATCGAGGGAGAGGGACGCAGACACTGTCCAGTCCCTGCCCCTCCGCTCCCACTAGTGTCCTCTCTGCTCAGGACCCCGCTTCATTAGTCTGGTCATTGTAAATTCTTGAGGCCCAGCATCCCCTCCTCACCCCACCTGCCTCCTGACTGGGAGAAGAGGAGCCAACCATCCAGGACAGACAGGTGGTGGCCCCTCTGAGCAGAGTAGACTGGGTCTAGAGAATGATGGGGCCCCAAGCCCCATGCAGTACCCCATCATGCCTCACGTTCATGTAATTCCTTTACACTTTGAATTGTCTCTGTAGCAGATCCATGCCCCACAGGCGGTGCCTCCCCCAGAGAAAAGCTTTCAAGGCAGAAGATGGGGAGAGTCCGCAACAAGGCCACCCTCCCCGCCTCCCCTGTGCTCTCCCAATGGCTGTGCTCCCACCCCATCAGTCATTTGGGTAGAGGGGCCTTTCTTCCCCAGGATGGATGTAGAGTGCCAAAGCCAAGCACTGCAGGGCCAGCAGAGAGGGGCCAAGGCCAGAGGGAAGTCACTTCCATCTTACCTGTCCTTTGAGTCCAAGAGTTGAGACTATAGTAACAGCGCCTCAGAGGTCATACATAGATGGGCAGGCCAACCTTGGCGAGGCCACAGAGAACCCCAGGAGCAAGATAGAGGGGTGTTATGGCCAGCCCACCACCACCTGCCCACTTTTCTTTCAGTCCCTATCCTTCCCAGACCCCCAGATCAGGGAAGCCCCAGGCTATGCTGGGGAGGAGAGAGCCCCAGCCCAAGCCCTAGCTGAGAATGCGAATGTCCCAGGTGGAGCACCTCCTTTCTACCACCTGTGGCCTCCACCCCCAAGGTTATGACACCAGACAGGGCCAGACCCCTCTCTCCCCCAGCCATCTGTGGCTCCTAGGCTCCTGAAGAGCTTCCTGGTATCAGGGAACTGATACTGAACCACACACTACACCTCTCCCAAAGCCTCCACACTTGAGAGCCTGCAGCTAAAGTACTGAGGAGCAGGGCTGCCTGAGATTTCTCTTGTGAGCAGCAGGCGTCTGGTGAGCCTCACTCAGTGCGAACTGGGGGCTTGGCATCAGCCAGAGGACTGTTCAGACCCTCCAAGAAGGTCTGCTGGCCCTGGCAGGCTGGTGCAGCACTGGAGCCCCCATCTTGAGTCAGAGGAGGGGTGTGGGTGAGAGGGGGACCAGCAGGGCAAGATGGGTGTCAGCGGCATGGGGATAGAAACCACCCCACCCAGGATACCTGGCGGCCTAGTTTCTAGGCACCATCTCTAGGGTCAGAGGCAACACCCTGTCCCCCATATCCTGTGTATTCGCATCAGGCAGGGACCAGGCCTCACACTCCAGAGATGGTGTGCCTGGACCAGCATGACACCTGAACTCAAAAGGCCCCAAATTGCCCTGCCTCGGTGAAGAGGGGTCCCTGGGGCTTTAGAACCAGGAATCTGGGCCTAGAAGCCTGACTCCCCAGGGGGTATTTGAAAGAGAAGCTGAGGAAATGCCAGCAACTGTTTATAGCCTGTGGGATATACCAGCCCCGTCTCCTTCTCCTGCCAGCCACTTGCAAGCTGTAGGGGTGAGCATCCCTGCTCCAGAGCAGGAGACCCCAAAGGTTCAGAGACAGCAGACCTGTCTGAAATCCCGCAGCTCACCATCTGCACAGCCCTGGGAGCTGGGAGCAGAGCCAGTGCTAACCCAGGGTACAGTGTTGTAGGGGAAGGGCACCGGGATGGGAACATTTACTCAGAAGGCCAGGGCAGGGCTTTCAGCCCAGGCCAGGCTTGGCAGGCCTGGTCAACAGGAAAGGGGTGTTGAATAGGCCTTCTGGTAGGAGAGTGGAGTTCACTTCCCTCTGCATGGAGCTAAGGCTGTCTGAGTATAGAGGTATGGGGTGGTTGCTAAGGGGTGGTTGCTGAGGATATGAATTGTCCCATCAGCTGTTCAGGCTATCCAGCCATAGGGGCAGGGAGCAGGTCAGAGCTGGCAGTGGGAGGGGCATCGAATATCATTGAGGCAGGTCCCCACTGCTGGCTGAGCAGGCTAGATTTTAGAAGCTGAGAAAGCCCTCCCGACCCACCCATCTGATGACAGGGCTTTCCACGGAGCCCCTACAGGAGGCACCCCTGAGCCCCAACCTCCTAGCCCTCCTGGTCTCCTAATGCTCCAGCAGCCCATTCACCTCGGGCTTCTCTGGGTTTCTTTGGGGGCCCAGGGTCATGGCACCTATGTCCTCAGCCCCAGGCCTGTCTTCCAGGAAGATTCCAAGCTCCGGGCAGGCAGAAACCAAAACCATACCTGCTAATGTCTATACCACACCCCACCACCACCACATTGGGGCCCATGAAAGAGAGAGGCCCACCACCGGGCTGGTCTGTGTGTGTGTGTGAGGCAATGAATGAGTTTGCTTAAAGTGTTGGAAGTGCAGCTGTACCTTGTGGCTAACTGGTTGACTGAGCTGTTACCCAGGGCCCCCGGGACCTGGGGACCAACTGTGACTGAGATGGATGTGGTCTCCATCCTCCCAGAGCTCACAGTCTTGCGGTCAGGAAGGACAGTGCTGACCCAGAGTGGCTGGACCTGTGATGAGGGATACAGGAGACTGGGGATCCCCAGGAGGTGAGACCAGGCCATCTTCTTTGAGGAGAGGTCCCCGGGCTGAGCTGGCCAGGTCCCGTGGTCCTGAAACTGCAGCCCTGACTGGGAGGGGAGGCGTGTCAGGACCCAGGAATAACCCCCTCAGAGCTGGAGCGGTCTTGATTGGCTGTCCCTGAGACAGGTCTCTGGGGAGGTTGCTGGGGGACTGCAGGTGGCACCTCTTGTTCACAACAATGGATAGCCTGAGGACACGAAGTCAGCCTCAGGCAGCGGCAGGGCCTCGGGTCACTGCTTCTCACTGACCTGAAGGACAGGCCAACTCAGATCTCCCGGGAAACTGGCTCCACGCATGACCGGAGACAAAGAACCCAACCAGGAAGTGACCAGGGAGGTTCTGGCCAGGAACACTGGGGAGCAGACTGTGGGGTTACTTATCCCCTCAGCCTTATTTGGTTCCTTCCCAGCAGGCACTCCCTTCCCAGGGACTGGTTTGTCTTTCCCAAGGCCTGCCAGGGTGACCCCCCACCCCGATGCACTAGCCAGGCAGACACCTGCCCCACTTCCCAGGGACACAGGGGTCAGTTGCCCCACATCTGGGCAGGTGAAGCCCATTTTTCACCAGCCGCCAGACTGGAGCCAGGAGCCAGAGTCCTTCCTAGGAAACCATCCACCCAGCTCAGGTTGCCTGAAATGGGCACCAGCATCTGAATAAACAGCCCTGAGTGGGGCAGGGCTAGAGGTGGTGGGGGAGGGGAGGCAGGGCCCCCAGCCCCGCCCTGGAGCTCAGGAGAGTCCTGCAGCTGCCTTTGTCCCATCAGTTCTGCTTGATGCCACACGGACCTCCCACCCCTCAGCCCCGTGGTTAATGCTGCCTGCCCACGATCAGCCGGGCTGAAGCTCTCCCAGGCCCTCCTCAGACAACCTGTCTTCTCTTCCTGACACATGAATGGCCTCTGCTGCACTCCAGGAAGACCCTGACCATGGCCATCCTTTCCCCGCCACTACACCAGTCAAGCTGGGCTGTCCTTCCTAGTGTCCACCACTGCCCCAGTGCCAAGCACAGGCTGGCACACAGTGGGTGCTCAGTAAACATTGCTGTCCACGGTCATGACTATGGGATGGGTGGTCCCAGGAATAATGCCTGAGCCAGTATGGACCAGCAGTTCTTCCTGCTCCTCCAGCCCGCATGGCTCGATCCAGCTCTGAAGGCCTGACCCAGACTCAGAGCTGGGCTGGGCCCCTAGTGGGAGCTGCCCATGAGAGGCCCACCCTTAGTCCAACTGACCCTGCTCCTGCCTACCTGGGGAAAGAGGGGACTGACATGGCCCCTTCCATAAGCCCCCATCTACAGGCTGTGGGGCTGCTGGGGACACAGTATCTGGACCCTCCTGCCTGGCACCCCTCACAAGGCTTCAGCTCCCACTTCACCTGCTGCCTAGGACTGGGGGCAGGGGGCGTATGGACCTTTGAGCATCTTTCTTGGGAAGGTCTGTCAGTGCTGTCTCCAGATGGGGGACTTCCAGATAGTGCAGGGGCAGGGACTCTGGGGTCCTGGGTACCTATAGGACTGCACAGTGGGCTCCTCAGGGACCTGAGGGCACGCAGGGGTCCCTAACCGACCTGCCTATCCTTGCTATGAGATCTTGGGCCGGAGGGTGGGGTGGGGGGCGGAGATGTGCCAGCCCCTCCATCTGGGTACTTCAAAAAGCAGTGCGTGCATCCCCCAAGGTTCATTTTCCATTTCCTGTAGGTCGAATCTCAACCTGACAGGCATCCCCTCTCACCTCCCAATCACCATTCCTCCTGCCCCCTCCCCCTGCCCCCTTTTCTATTACCCACCCCTTCCCCTACCTAA